>JAJJMA010028804.1:2143-13615 GCA_023529015.1 Papaver nudicaule
CTAAATATACCGCCAAGGTGTTGCTAGCATTGATTATATATATATATATATATACATGTTTCAAAACCAATAACTAACCTCTAGACTCGTGGACAAATAATCCAGTGATTATAACAATAACAGGGTTACTTGGGTTATTATCCATAATTTCTCCATCTATTGAATTGCACCGATCACCCCAGACTATCACGTTCATATTAATTCCCATGTTTCAACAAAAACACTAATAACTTATTCTGCATGAAATATATTATCTCTCAATGTTAAATTTATCGTTGGACAGTGGATATTGATTACCGATGTTATAAAAGATTGTTTACCTCGCATCTTCTATTATTATATCTTTCTTTGCCATTGTCTGATTATCAAAGGTCACTGTAGTAGCTTTCGACATGACTTTCAACCTACCTATAACATCTTCACAGGGTAAAAATAAGAATTCACCACGTATACTGGATCGGGAAAGTAAAGCTAAACAACAATACCACTCTTACTCAGATAGAGGGTGTTGTCGTCGATTCTCCTTGAAGCTGTCCGAAAATCAATGACCTCGAATCTGTTGTGTTCTGGAAAATAGGTTACATCGTCATGTAGATGTGTCACTCTTGTAAATTTGTTGAAACAAACATAGTATTTATTATTGACCATTCTAAAGTTCCCTCTCGCATGAGAAACAGTGAACCGTTTGACAAAGTATATCCCTCCTTCAGCAAACTGAGCCTTGAATATCCTTATATCATGCCTTGGTATTTTCGCATGCATTTCGTTTTTCTGTGATATGCAAACATATTCATTAGTCTGTTGAATGCAGGTTATATACAGAGAAATCATAATTATAATTCAGAATGATTTAACATGGAGGAGTCACGCCAGCCCACCTCTTCGTCCATTAGGTGCATCTCCATAAAGTATACTTCATTGGTCCTACGACATCCAGATTCCCATATCTTCAATACCCTTACTTTGATCACCGTCTCGCGTGCACAACAGGGATCGAGATCACAGAGTTTGGTGTAATCCCTGGGAATTGCTGCAATGTATGCGTATTGTATTAAAAAGAATGTAAGACAACTGGAAGGTTTTAATAATTCTGCAATTAAATCTCAGACCTGTACTATGGTAACCAAACCTAATCTAATAGCCTTACCAACTTCTTGGGACATCTTGGCTTTCCAGCAAAATTTCCTAGCTCGTCTGGTGTGAAGCAAGAGAAATCCTAAAGATGTAGAATCATGCATAAGAAAACAAAAGCAAGAAGCAGCGAGATATTATTAGATCAACTGATATGTTTCAATTTCATAGAGGACGATGTCATAAAATACGGGGAAAACGATCTTAATAGGACTTGCGTGAGTAACAATCCAACTTAATATAGGTAATTTTTCACACGTGGCCATAAACTACCTGATCTATATCTACTTTTCTTTTAACAACGGTTTGAGTAGCTTCAAATAGAGTACATGGATCCTGAGGATTTTGACATGAATCCGGGGAAAACAGCCTCTTCTCCCCACGACAAAACTACTCCACCAAACCTCTTATCTTATAAAATATAACATGTGATATAGCATACCTATAAAGGGTAATCACCGGTAATCTACATCATAACTACGATTCGAGCCCCCAACACCAAGCAACAAAGACCCACAGAATATTGATCGACATGGACCCGAAGGCCCTCGGTCCAAAAAGACCCTATATTTAGCCTGCCGTTTCAGTAACCATTTCCAACGTTTAGACTCGTGTAAACATGCATCTCCTTACGTATTCCTACCCTGAAAGTCACGATGGGTTGGTGTATATAAGACTGGACTAACATAAAGAAACCGCTTCACCTGAATATAGACACATCATGCAGAGATTTCATAATTAACGCCCCATGCCTCAGTTACATTTAAACCCATTTCCTGAAACCTTGTGATCCTTGGTTGTAATCTTCTCCTCCATTGCCTGCGTACATTGAACTTAGCTTGGATCTTACTGTTCAATTTACATACACAAACGAAAACTAATAATTTTTTTTCATTTTCTGAACATTTTCGATTGCCGGGTGAAGATTGATCACCTCTTCTAGCTTCCCAGTTGCTGCTTTGTAGTCATAGTTTGTGATAAAAAATTATGCTTCTTTAATGGCTTGTTTTACAACTCACCTTTCCTTACAACGCATCTTTGCTTTTTCTTCGCAGGGAAGAAGTAGATGGAGAAAAAAAAAATGTAGATGCATTGTTACAACTCAACCTTCCCTACAACTCACCTTTCCTTACAACTCATCTTTGCTTTTTCTTTACATAGTTGTGTTTGATTTTCTTTGGCTAGTATTTTCAGTCGCTAACTCATACTTTTTTCTTAATTTCATTATATGGTCACCATCACCGTTGGATTCACTCATCCAATTGCAGAGGCACTATTACATTAAATGATGTAGCAGCGTTACATCAAACTTTTTTTTCCTGTATATACCCATTGTTCGAAATTTTGTTATAGATTTTTCCTTTTTTCCCATTATGTGACACGTTAATGGTTTTTCAAATTTGGAACTCAAATCATCAAATCAGTTGAAAAAGGATTTTGTCTAGTAAAATCTACTCTTTTATTGAGTAGAGTAGATGGGATATTCAGTTGATTTAGTCTGACCCTTCTTTTCATCACTTTATATATAATACTTGAAATCAAATACCGATGGAAACCACACAAAAGGGTTGTGGTGAGATTTGAGAGTATTTTTATTGATTTGACCCCATAGAGCACAAAACCTAACATTTAGAATAAAAATATATTCCTATTTAGAAATATATAGGAAAGTGGGCACTCTGTCCAGATATTCCTACCCTGAAAAGTGAACTTGCATGCATGTGATTTGTCAGTGACCTGAAAACAACGTTCCCAGGGCATTCCCCTGCCTTTGTGGAGTTCAATTCTCTCTACACCCCAGATCCCATCTATATCTATTTGGTAGGTCATCCTCAGGTGTTTCTTAAAATTGTACATGTTCACCTTTTGCAGACGATGTAGACGTTGCACGCTCAAAAGCATCCATTCCATATACTTAGCAACCAAAAAATTAAACTCGGTGCAAGGGAAGAAACGGACGAACTCTTCTTCCTTGTTCATTGTTAAAGTTCCCTGCCTTCTCAGGAACATGATCACCAAATCATCTATCTCTCCAAGCATTGTGGTGAGCTAAAATCTAATTCCCAATTGTTTTGGTGGAAAGGAGAATAACACTGTTAAATATGCCTGGCACTATTAAAGAATGGACGAATATTTAGAGTATGAACTTGGCAGAAACTTGTGATCAGTAAGTAGTCACATCTGAAAATAGTTTCGTAATGCTTCAGTATAGTTTCATATGATTTAAACTAAAACAATTGATCTCAACTGACTGCGTTGCCAACATCCTGGACCATGCGATCAATGAGTGGCATGTTGTCGCAAATCTTCTCCGTTAAAACGAATTTCGTATAACGGTTATCTTGTTCGTTGTTCATTATAATTATCACCTTTAATGGTCCATGAGTGCCTGTATTCGAAATGCATTGAATAAACTTTCCTGGGTACATTATGTTGTTTGTTGCATATATTCCAATGTTGCTTAGACTTTGTGATCGACTCTGGTTTAGTAGACAGGCATAGCATGGTTTGATAGGGAACTGTAATCGTCGCAGTGTCAGCCCCGTCGCTTCGTCGGTGTGTGTAGCCTCAACTCGTTCTAATACAACCAACTTTCCTTCTTTCTAGGTTGGTGATTAATTATAAGTCTTGTTCCCTTTCGCAGGTTTTGTTTGTGTAGATTGCTCAACAGCATAATTGGGGTACCAACCTTTAGGTTAAACTCGTGGTTTGGAGTGTTTTCGCCTTCTATCTTATTTAGAGCTGCTATCTTGTCGTAGTAATCGTTTCTGTCAATTCTTGTTACATTTCTGTCCGTGTTGTCGTCTGTATCTGTACTCAAGTATGTGTGTGTTGTTCCTGGCAGACGGAGAGAATGATGGCATTTACTTTTTCGACAGCCCGGGTGGTGTGGTAGCTATCATCCTTTCTTTCAAATAGATAGGCTCGTGCATGTTTTCTTATAAAGCCGGGTACGTTAGACCTGATAGCATTCAGAAACTCTTCTTCGGACCTTAGATCTATATCTTTTCGCTCCAGTGATCCATGGACCTTGTTGAAGGAACTGTTGATGTATTTGAGTATGCTCAGATCCGCATCACTATCTGATTACAAATCTGGGTTATCTGTAACGTTTTATGTAGTGGAAACCTCAAATTATTAAAAAAGTATTAGTAGGAGTTACCCTGTATGGCCTGTGTGGTTCTCTTTCTCTTCGTTCTACTTTCACTGCAACTCAACTCTTGGTCTGTGCCATTTATCTTTCCAGTTCCAATTCCCACCGACCTTCCTGAGTTCCCACTATGTGACTTATGTGTTGTGTGTGGGGATTTTCCAGGAAAAGCGACTTTTTCAGCTGCTGCCTTCTCAGCCATGCCCACTTTGTTCACGCTTAATCTCAGTGCAGTCCCTCTTGTTACCGCAACCTTCTGAAACAGAAAGCAAAACTTTGACTATAACTTGTGCAATAACAGATGTACGACAAGCTGGTGGCCTAGATCTGTGATGTCCGACCTTACTTTTGTTCATGTTGCAGGTAAACGTACGCAGCTTCGTCAGTTTTGTTAATCGAATTATGCCATAATCAGGGTTTAATCTATCTGTTACGGTGTTGAATAATGTGATATAAGCCTGACTTAATACTAATACTAATTGTAGGTTATTTTTTATTTTAGGTTTCTCAGGGCTTTAGAACATGAGGCAAGCACGTTTTGCTGAACAGATAGATACAAAATACCAACGTATGTTTTAAACGTTTGAGAGTAAATTGGGAATTCGTTACCTTTTTCCCTGATATCGCTTGGAGGTCCAATTTCAGCTTCTTCCTTATTTCCTATAATCTTTTGTGGCATTGTAACTCTGTTTATAGGTAGGGCTTGTTCATAATATATATATATATATATATATATATATGCAAAGATACGTTTAACTCTGCCGCGAATCTAAGCTATTTTTGATATTTTTATATTTGGAAGGTGCAATTGCCGCAAAGATTTACTGTAGCAGAATAGCCTATATTCAAGGTCAAAAAAATATATGTAGTGTTTTGTTGATCCGGATTTTATATTAGGTATTGTTATATTTGCAAGGTGCAACTGCCGTAGAGATTTACTTTAGGTGAATATTCCGAGCCTGTTCTTGATCCGGATTTGGAATGTTTAAGATAGGCCGGTTTGCACCTTGGACCTGGATTTGGATTATAGGATTTTCTCTGAGAATTGAAGGGCATGGTTTGATAGCAATTCAAGTCCAGTCCAGCAGATTATGTTCCACCGCACATCGATGGGTTATTTATCCTTATTAAAAAACTAATATGAATCACCAAAGTACCAACCAAACCTTAGTGACTTAAAATTTTGATAAATTTTTTATCACTTGCTTAACCATTTTTTTTCTGTGATATAATGGTTTGGACCAAAGAACTGCTCTTGCTTCTGACATACACAACTTTAACAAATATCACAAAAGTATATATCTTAATAATTAAAGAACTGCTCTTGCTTATGGCATACACAACCTCAACAAATATCACAGAAATATACATAACCAATGTGAAGACGAAAACAACACGTGTAGCAGCTGAAATGACACTGTTACATGTTGTAATAGGCTGGGCACTGAATAAAGATGAATGATGCATCGACCCTACTGAAATTCACTGGCAGTGTACCAACCCGGTAACAATTATTTCTTGTCAAGGGTTTCATAGATAATTGTGCCCGAATGTACATGAACATTACTTTGTAGCAGAGATAAATTGTCTAAGCAGAGATATGTATATACATGAGCATTTTTCATGATTTCATCTTCGTAACAATAAATGTCTCATGAAGAAGCTGACAAAACATGAAGTAAATAAACCAAAACAAAATACACACCATGGAATCGACAGTGGAGATATTCCTTTATATGGGAAACTAAATCTATTATTCTCTTGCTCTAAAGAACGCAATTTCATTGCCTTCCTTCTCCTTTCATCCTTTGCCTTTCTTTCAACAATCTTCCGGAATACTTCGGCTCTCTCGACTGGTGTTAGTTTTTTATCCACTGACTGCATGAATCCAAGTGCAGCAAAAGATAGGTATCATTAATCCGTTCACATAGATCCTGAATCACCCGTTGTTCCTCTATGTCCACTTTAGTTCCTGAATCACCCGTTTGCTTCACCTGTTCGATACGAAATAGACACACACACTCACCCCCGCAAATGTCACAGAGTCGTTGGATCGCTATCAGATGTCTATAAACAAACATGGGAGTTAGGTTGAAGTGGGATTAGCATTAGCATAAAATAAGAATGTTCTATAACCTACGCCACTGGTATTATGACCAATCCAGATTTAATGCCTATGTAAGATGAATCGTGTGTACTCTCAATTACATCATAGATCTATACAACAACGAACTCATGCAATCAAATAAAGGCAGGGAATACCTTGGCAGAACCAAACAAAGAAGAGGCAGAAAATACCTTGGCAGAAACAAAGTTTTGAAGGTATTTAATGGCTAATGTAGGGAGAAGAGAAGAGATCGATTACGAAGCTCACCATCAATATTGTATTCTGAATTTGGAGACAGATGAAACAATCGTAACAACTACAAACATATAAACACCTACCATGAGTAGGATGAAACAATCAGAGCAAAGAAACAGATGATAAACACGCTTATCCAAAATCCATGATAAACTCACTATCCGCACCGTCGTCGGTTCGAAGCTAAGCAATACACATAAGGTTGAACCAAATATTCAAACAAATCGCAGAAAAAAGGTCGCTTAAGGTTTCATCGAGAGAAAAGAAAAGAGAGAAAGCCAGATACATATTGTACAACGATCCTAATACCTGCGAAGTAGGTATTAAGTGGGGTATTTGAACTCCGACGTTAAGCAGACACTGTGTTTAACCCTGCACATCCAAACAGGCGATTAGCAAGACGTATACATGCCATTACTCTAGCAACACGATATGAGTACATGCAGTAACAGACTCACTGTACCAACGGCATCCCGGACATGATAGCCGAAGTAAAATCAGGACACATGATTAACTACGCAGGCTTCAAACCGAAATTTATCCGTGCACGGATTCAAACATAAAAACAAATCAAAGCCCTAGAATAACTCACCGTGGTTGTGTACTTCACTTTCCGATAAGGAAAACCGTAATAGACACAATGGTTTTGCAGGTGATATGAGCACCTGTCCAAGGCACACGCAGGAATAAGGAAAACCTATGGGGAAGAAAGACAGGTATTTCCTAGGGTTTCACGGAGGAGAGAAGAGAAGAAGCGGTGGTGCATGCTGAAGTGATTTTTGCTCGGTACATGATCACCAAATCATCTACCTATTTTCCAGCGAAAAGACCAAGAGAGCCCCAGAGGCATGGGCGAAAAGACGATCCAGGGCTCAATCCACCAACGCACACCCACCCAAGAAGATGGGCGGAAATAGTCGAATCGAACGGACGGCCGAGATCTCACGATATGTACAGGACATTCCTGCCGTAGGATTGGCAAAGTTATGTGACAGACAAACCCAACTTGTTTTTATTATTAAGATGCCACTATAATAAACTTTTTTTTAGTGTTTGTTGGCCGATCATTTGGTATGGCTCCCATACCAACCCCATACACATTGAAGAGGGTGATTCATATATCAGTACGGTGACCGTGGTGCGGGTTATGTATATGTGTAATGTGTTGTAAGTGTCATTTACTAACATGGCAAAGCAATTACTGCACATACACCCGTACTGTATATTGAGTTATTGGAGTGAATAATTTGTAATTGCGTGTTTTTACTACGTACAATCGCTCCTTATAGGTATTGGGTTCTTCGACGCGACTTGATTGTTGATCTTGTTGGTGGTTTTGATTTCTCAATGGACATTGAGAAATGGATGTTTTTTTCCGAACCGATGGACATTGAGAATTGGATGGTGAAGGTGTGATTTTCACTTCTCAATAGATTAAACAGATGGGCTCAGCTAATTTTGGACATTAAAATGTAAAAAACCATCATTAAAAGTGCTGGGTCGGGTGTGTATTCAAGTGACGTAATTGCTTGGATGAAATATTTAGGCATCAAACTTGATGTCCTATACTAATAAAATTTACGTGTCAGAAAATCTTTGATTTTGTTACCGGTAAGAATGTACGTGGCAAAATATGTATGCTTGTTGTCGATAATAACAAAGTTTGAAACTTTCACTTTTGCACTCTTTGATTTAGTTCTCCACGCCTCAATCTGCACTCTGCACACACAGATGCCATTTAATACCGCATTTGTCATTTTTTCTCACTCAAAGTACAATCTGTTGGATTGATATCACAGAAGTGAAGAGATACAAAGAATGGTTTTAAAAACTTCTACTCTAATTTCCTTAATCCGTTGCCTACTAAACGATACAGAGAATTTATTGTAAGATAAGGGGGTGACTCGGTTGACTCACTGAGTCGGTAACTGAGCTGAAGGAAATTGGTTTTAATGGCGGGATCTCGCAAGGTGGAGGTGGAAATAGCTTCTTCTTTGTTGATTTATCTTTTTTTTTTCCTCTGTATTTCATTCCACTCTTCTCTGTTGTTACAAAATGAAATGAACTTATTTGAAAACTGTATAGAACTTACTGTTTGTACATAGTTCGATTTGAATGTCTGATTTTGTGACAAAAGTACGACTTTGATTGAAATTTTGAAACCGAGATATCCATTCGGTTGGGTTGTTAATCTGATTTCATTTGAAATCGGAAATTAAATCTTTTAGTGGATCTGGGAGAAAACAAAGAGAAAATGACAAAGATCGGAAGAGAAAACATGAACTGAAACTCTTTAGCCGATTATACCCCTGGTCTTATAAAGGATGGACGACAAACTACTGAAGACCGAAGGGGATTTTGAAAATACAGAGGGGTAGTTTCGTCAGAAAGGGGCTTCACGGTCGATCAGAAAAGGCCTCATGAAACACCTCTTTGCTTTATATTATAGACTAGTATGTAACCCGTGCCATAATGACACAGAAATAGGTTTTTATATTGCTGTTTGGCCAATTTAATTTGATACGGTTCCAACACAAACGTCATACATATGAAAGATGGTGGTCCAACATCAACATGGCGGTGGTCTGTGTTTTTTTTTTTTTTGGGCGTAATGGCACAACTTTAGCTTCTTATTGTCGAATTTGAAAATACTGAAAAAGATTTTCTGTTTATTAAAAGACAATGATTGTCAGTGTTACAGACAGACTACAACGTACACAAGCATTTATAGTAGCAAGTGTGATTCAGACTCACTCAGAAACTGACTAGAGCTGACTCAGACTATAGGTGATTCAGACTCACTCAGAAACTGACTAGAGCTGACTCAAGCTATAGTCCTAATATGCCCCCTCAAGCTGATAAGGGGTAGACAATCAGCTTGAATGAAAATACAAAAGCAAAAAAAAAAAAAACAATACAGTCTGTCTGACAGAAAACACAAAAGAAAGAAAAACATCTGCTTAGTCTAGATCAGCAGCAGAAAAATTTGCAGCAGTACTTGTACTTGCACCAGAATCTTCCTGACAAACAACCTCATTAGCAGTATGCATTATTCTTTGCTGCAAGTGTGTAAATGATGGATAGCAAAGTCCCTTTGTAAACAAATCAGCCAACTGGTCTTCACTTGGAACATGAGTGACCTGCACAAAACCAGAATCAACCAACTCTCTTATTCCATGATACTGAAGCTCAACATGCTTTGTTCTGTCATGAAACTTTGGATTTGTTGTTAAAGCAATGGCACTAGTGTTATCACATGACAGTATGATAGGATGATGCAGAAGAATATGCAACTCATAGAACAAAGAAGAGAGCCATCTCAATTCTTGTGCAGCAACAGTTAAACACTTATACTCAGCTTCAGCTGAGGACAATGAGACAGTTGGCTGTTTCTTGGATGACCAAGAAACAGGTGAAGACCCTAAAAATATAACATAACCAGATGTTGATCTTCTTGTATCTGGACATCCAGCCCAATCAGAATCTGTATAACCACAGATGGTATGAACACTACACCATATTTGGCGAATAGCAACACTGAGTAGCAACGGTAATGCTGCCGTTGCGGTATAGCAACGGGCTTGGGCCGTTGCGAAATTTTTGGGCCGTTGCGGAATTCCGAAACATAATGTTTTCTGTTGCGAATTGCCGTTGCTATTTTTTTGCGCGTGTTGTGTACGCGTGCGGGAAAAACACCTCCCCACACTTTTTAGGATATTTATGCCCAAGTAGTTATCATTATAGGTTGTTTTCCGCCCCTAGCTTCAAGTGTGTGAAGAGAGTGTGTGCCATAAACACTTCTCAACACATTATAACCAACTTCACTTTCAGTTTCATTCTCATTTCCATTTTCAGAACCAGAGAGAAAGAAAGTGCGGGAGAGAAAGAAAAAGAGCGGGAGAAAAAAATTTCATCTGGTTGTTAATCGAACCCTAATCACAAATCGAAGGCAAAGTGTTCATCTTTGTGGCGGTGCTACAAATCGAAGCCGTAGTCTTCATCTGGTTGTTAATCGAACCCTAATCACAAATTTCACAAATTGTTGTTTGAGTTTTGTTTGTTTTGCATGTATGATTGGGGTTTAGGTCATGTTGGTTTGGGTTTTATTTTGGGGTTTTTATGAATTTTATTTCTAGGGTTTGTTAATAAATTTCGTTTCTAGGGTTTTTGTGATATGGGTTTCTATTTTTTTTCTGATTTGAGTTTATATTGTGTGATATGGGTTTCTATTTTTTTATGAATTTTATGTCTAGGGTTTTATGATTTGAGTAAAACTGTGGAATCTGTTTGTGTTTGGTAGTAGTTATTTGAGTAATCCTGTAGAAGTTTGTGTTTGATTTGAGTAACATGAATCAGATGAATCACATGATGTGTTTTTGTTGGTGGTTGTTTTGTTGTTTAGGTATTGAGATATGAATCAGGATTTGGTCTTAATGTTTGTTCATGTTTGCTGTTAATATCTAGATAATCTGTTGTCTGTGTGTTTGTATTTTGCAAATGAAATTGATATGGTCAATATGGTCTGGTGGTAAATATTAAGCTAATTCTAGGCTCATTCTCTTCTAAAATGAGAATTCTGTCGTTAACTTAAAGGGATTCGGCACCCTACCACTAGACTGTATTGCCTAATTGATTTCTGTCTTTTCTTAAGTCATAGAAATGTTGTTAACATCTGGATAATCTATTGTGTGTGGTGCTAGGTGAGTATGGCAGGTTATTATGGATGTGAAATTGTGTGGATGTGAGTTTGTGCTTATGTATTTGTTAAATGGAGTTTATTATGGATTCCTTGGAGCTTTAGCTGAGGCTAGGTTGGTGATTCACTCTC
>JAJJMA010028818.1:0-10852 GCA_023529015.1 Papaver nudicaule
TAGAAATCATTCCAGCATGATCCACTTTCACAATCTCGAGACGCTGACGAAGCCATCCCACGTTGCACATCATCGCCTCCAGGACGACAATGCGACTCTCCCACCTCTGGATCATCCCGGAAGTTACGTCATGTAGCTTTTCCTCTCCCATTTCTTTTATCACAGGGAGGAGTAAGGAGACCATGGTCACCATGACGGGAGTATCCTTCATCAGCTGTTTAGTGGCGACATGGCCGTACCTTTTCCAAATCTTCTCATAAAGATCTGCATAAAGAGTTGGCACAAGAAAACCACCAATGGACCTCTGCTCCTCAGAAAGGGAGACCATCTCTGGCACGAAAGGAAGATCGGCCCGCGAATGGTCGACCTCGTCTATTCCAAGACCGACGTCATCAAGAGCCGAACCCCCTTCAGATGAAGGACCAACACCATCGGCATCACCCTCGTCGTCTTCGTCTACAACAACAACCGAAACCAGAGAATAGGTTGGAGAGCCTCTCTGGACAAATTGGTTCTTCTTAGACACACTACGTTTCTTCTTGCGAGGCTGCATCCCCTGAAAGAAAGGAACGGTATTCGATAAGAATAATATAGAAATAAAGCCAAGCTAAAGTAAGACAAAGGCTTACAGAATCTCCTGTTGGGGTCCGAGCGGATAGAGGAACCTCCTCGAGACTTGGCTTGCCAGCACTCAAGCGACCTTGGCTCCGAGTTACCATAACTCTGTACTGCAATACTACCACCCTTGTCAAGAGAACAGAGTACAGGTGTAACAAAACTACGGGAAGATACTCACCGGACTCGGGATCCACGTCCTCCGCTTCACGTAAGTTTCTCTCTGAGAAGACGAACCAGAGTTGCCCTCGTCAGCCATGATTTCGGACACTCTCCGTTTGGTGTAAACTCTCCTTTGTGAAGACGAACCAGAGTTATCACTGCCAGCCATGGATCTCGAAAATCACACCCTGCGGAAAAGCTCATGCAAGAGGATGAAGACTATGGTGTTGCAATTACTGCACACATGTATACATATGGGTATGCAAGCGAAACCCTATAAATTGGATGCGCCATACACGGAGCGAGACGCTGACCCAATCCCAGAACTCACACAAGATAAGGACGGAGCGGCGCTACATTCAAAGTTCTGGTCAAAGTCTGCCAACAAACTCAAGCGGAATCCTCTCGAAAGACTCCCTAAGAAGAAAGAGGAACTTACGCCAGGAAACCGGTAATCCGTCACCCTTTCTTTCATTTAAATAACACCAGCGACAACACAAAGGTGTGATATCGCATCCATATGGGGTTAGGAACCCTAGGAACTCCCTGGCAAGGTTGAGGCACTAGAAACCAAGTCCCGACCAGAGGATGGGCCTGCGAGGCCTGTAGGGGCCACACCTAGGACGCCCCGAACCTCGTGCTAGGGGATCATCATTAATCAGAAATCCCTTCTTAGTAACGTACATGTACTTGCAAAATGAACTTACTTCAGGTCTATCCCGTGAGACCCTTTACTAGTTTTGAATAGAAAACCTCGAGACAATTAAAGTTTCCATCACCATCCGAGTGCTTAGTATGAAACATTACTGTTCCACACTAACCAGGGGACTTTCTGTAGATGGTGAAAAATGAGAGAGGGACAAAATTGTAAAATCACTCTCTAACCATGCCTAACCCAGGCAACTGCCTATTCATGCACATCTCTATAGCTCAGAATGAAACCCGTTCTACGTGCTGAATAAACTCTCTATGAGTTCTCTCTTATAACCCCCGGTGGAGAGGATGATATCATAGTGCAGTATTGATAATATCACCAACACATTAAACCCATTAATCTGCTTCATGTCGACATCGCCTCGAATTCCTCGGCATCAGAACCAGATCACTATATGGTACATGGTGAAGAGTTAACAGAGACGCATCCTCATGGATTTCCTCTTTATACGACTCAACATACGAGTCTTAATGAAAACCTGAGGAATATCGAAGTTCTAGGCCTGTCCAGAACTCCCTGAGAAGCATACAACAGCCTAAACAGTTTTAAACAGACCTCATCCCAAACTCAGGATGGTCTAACGTACCATGGATAAACACGCCATGACTTCAAGTATGTTGTAGCGTAAACACGCATATTATAACCAAGGCATAGCCAGCACGCACCAGCTGCAACAAAGTTGACCTTGGCCAAATGCCAAAGACAATAACGCCATATAGCATGGCACCACGAACCATGAGCCACCATGAGTTCACGAGAAACTAGCCTCGGCCAAAGGCCAAGGCTGTGGCGCCATGAGCCTTGGCGCCATGATAACAGGGCTAGCGCTAAAGCGCTTTACAAGTTAGCCTTGGCCAAAAACTGTGGCGCCATGAGTCATGGCGCCATGATAACGAGTTAGCGCTAAAGCGCTTTGGAGGTTGGCCTTGGACAAAGGCCAAGGACGTAGCCCCTTGGCCAATAGCGCCATTGGATTGGGCTATGGCGCCACAAGCCAATGGCGCTATGAACTCCTGGACTTTGCCAATAGCCAAGGCCACTTCTATACTCGTGTCCTGGAGGCACCACACTCACATTGGTCATGACAATTAGTCATACGACTCTACTCAGACTCAACTCAACTCAACTACGCGATATTTGTGTATCACTCGAGACATCAAAACATCACACAGGGGGATAACTTTAGGGGTATTGGTCTGGCGGTCTACGGCAGTTGAAAGAAACTGATGGAGATAGTGGACAGTTACGAGAAGATGGCGCGAGTGGATATGTTCTACACAACTCAGGCAGTTACGGAAACCAACCCATGTCCTCCACTCCTCCACTCTTCCACGACTTCCACCTTCTATGTCGAGAGATCAAGGTGAGTTCAAAACTATAAATAGAGGCCTCCTCTATCTTCCAAGGCAAGGAACATCTTCAAGAAACAACCAGATATTCAGAACACCTGAATAAACCAGAGCCTCAAAAGTAAACACACCTGGGCAACCCAACACCCTTCTAGCCTTGGAGATTTCCAGTCACTCTCACGACGGAAATCTTGAACTCTCACACCCAAAACACATCCTCAACCTGATCTCAAGTTTCTTCACTGTTTCCCTCCCTAGATCAACCTCTATCCTCTCTGTGACCGAAGCAAGACGTGAACGGCCATTGACTTGGTTTAGGCTCGTCTTGTTCGCCAATGATATGTAGTGTCTTCGTGCAATACTTCATTAGGAGGTGGTTGATTCATCATTGGTTTAATGGGAGGCTCATCCACATCAGACTCCTCAGGTGTAGCAATTGGTTAACCCGCCTTCCTCGAAGAACCAAGAGTATATCATCACCGCAATAGATTACTTCAGCAAATGGGTAGAAGCAATACCCCTGAAGAGCACAACCGGTGTCACAATCACAGCATTCATCAAGGAGCACATCATCTGCAGGTTCGGGATCCCTAAACACATTATCACAGACAACGGGACACCGTTTGTTAACAAGGATGTGGCGAGCTTACTCCGAAGGTACGAGATCCAACACATCTGCTCCACACCTTACTACCCCCAAGGGAACGGACAGGCAGAGAGTACCAACAAAAGGTTGATTCGGATCATTAGCAGAACTGTACACGATAACCCGAGGTCATGGCACGAACAGTTGCCCATGGCGTTATGGGCCTACAGGATCTCTCCACGAAGCTCCACCTGGACGTCGCCCTACTCGCTAGTCTATGGCGCCGACGCCATACTACCAGCAGAGATTAAGATACCGTTCGCCCGTGTCGCAGCAGCAAGCGGTATCCATTGGAATGAAGCTGAGGTAGCCGATTCAAGGATAGCAAAGCTAGACTCCCTAGACTCAAGGCGGACCAAAGCAGAAAAACACATATAAATGTATCGGAAAAGACTCTCTCGAGCATACAAAAAAGCTGTAAAACCAAGAACCTTTCAAGTGGGAGACTTGGTTCAAAAGACGGCAAAATACATCCAACGAGACGCCACAGCACCAAAATTTACTCCAAGTTGGGAAGGTCCCTATGTTATCTCGAAGGCATCCGCGAATGGATACTACAAGATAGTCACCGTGGACGGAAAAGCAGAGGGGATTGTCATCAATGGTAAAAGGCTGAAGGCATACTACTCCTGAAAAGAGGCCACTGGAAGAGAGCCAACAAAGAAGGCTGGGAAGCCATGACGCCACAACATGTGGCGTCCCAAAAAAAAAAAAAAAAGAGACAGTCGCAACGCAAACTTGGGCATGGCGCCCAAACCCATGGCGCCACGACAAGAGGAGGCAAGGACGAAGCCGCAAACCCACGGGCAGAGAAGAGGCAAGCCCTACAAGATCACGTGGATAGGCGAAGGATCAACGTTGCACCCCGCAAAGGCTTAGCAAGCCTTCCATCACGGCGGCGACGAAAAGAGACAGTGCGTGACCCTATTCAGGCAAAGAGCTACTCAGGCGCGACCTGACAACAAAGGAAGTCGAGAGATTGTATGCGAGGGAGGATTATCAGAGCAAACTCAGAGACGCGGGACACGTGGGGACTTAGGTCAGGAAAGAGAAAATTCATTCTTTCAGATAAAATGCTCAACTATTTTTTTATTTCTAAAAAAAAAAAAAAGAGTCTCAGTACATTTTGTCCATAAACGTCAGAGGTCTGAACAAGAACACTCTTCCAAATCTAAAAGCCTTTCCCCCTATCAAAACTCTAAAAAAACAGACTTTCAAAACAAACCATCCAATAAGGAGTAGTCTCGCTTATAAAGCATCTCTACCCTCTGGCGAAAAATATCATTCTTCTTCCTCAGACTCTCAATCACCTCATTAACCTTGTCAGACTCTTCGACCAATGCTTGTTCCTTGGCCCGAATGACTTTCAACATTCGGCCAGCCTGGTCAGATAATCCTTCCAAGTCCTGTTCGGCACGAAGAAGAGCCCGTGAACAGGGAAAGATGTTAGAAATCATTCCAGCATGATCCACTTTCACAATCTCGAGACGCTGAAGACAGCCCACGTTGCACATCATCGCCTTCAGGACGACAATGCGACTCTCCCACCTCTGGATCATCCCGGAAGTTATATAATGCAGCTTTTCCTCTCCCATTTCTTTTATCACAGGGAGGAGTAAGGAGACCATGGTCACCATGACGGGAGTATCCTTCTTCAGCTGTTTAGTGGCGACATGGCCGTACCTTTTCCAAATCTTCTCATAAAGATCTGCATAAAGAGTTGGCACAAGAAAACCACCAACGGACCTCTGCTCCTCAGAAAGGGGGACCATCTCTGGCACGAAAGGAAGACCGTCCCGCGAATGGTCGACCTCGTCTATTCCAAGACCGACATCATCAAGAGCCGAACCCCCTTCAGATGAAGGACCAACACCATCGGCATCACCCTCGTCTTCTTCGTCTACAACAACAACCGAAACCGGAGAATAGGTTGGAGAGCCTCTCTGGGCAGATTGGTTCTTCTTAGACACACTACGTTTATTCTTGCGAGGCTGCATCCCCTGAAAGAAAGGAACGGTATTCGATAAGAAGAACAGAGAAAGAAAGCCAAGATAAAGTAAGACAAAGGCTTACTGAATCTCCTGTTGGGGTCCGAGCGGATACAGGAACCTCCTCGAGACTTGGCTTCCCAGCACTCAAGCGACCTCGGCTCCGAGTTACCATAACTCTGCACTGCAATACTACCACCCTTGTCAAGAGAACAGAGTACAGGTGTAACAAAACTACAGGAAGATACTCACCGGACTCGGGATCCACGTCCTTCGCTTCACGTAAGTTTCTCTCTCAGATGACGAACCAGAGTTATCACTGCCAGCCATGGATCTCGAAAATCACACCCTCCGGAAAAGCTCATGCAAGAGGATGAAGACTATGGTGTTGCAATTACTGCACACATGTATATATATGGGTATGCAAGTGAAACCCTAAAAATTGGATGCGCCATACACGGAGCGAGACGCTGACCCAATCCCAGAACTCACACAAGATAAGGACGGAGCGGCGCTACATTCAAAGTTCTGGTCAAAGTCTGCCAACAAACTCAAGCGGAATCCTCTCGAAAGACTCCCTAAGAAGAAAGAGGAACTTACGCCAGGAAACCGGTAATCCGTCACCCTTTCTTTCATTTAAATAACACCAGCGACAACACAAAGGTGTGATCTCGCATCCATATGGGGCTAGGAACTCCCTGGCCAAGTTGAGGCACTGGAAACCAAGTCTCGACCAGAGGATGGGCCTGCGAGGCCTGTAGGGGCCACACCTAGGACTCCCCGAACCTCTTGTACATGTACTTGCAAAATGAACTTACTTCAGGTCTATCCTGTGAGACCCTTTACTAGTGTTGAATAGAATACCTCGAGACAATTGAAGGTTGCCATCCGAGTGTTTAGTATGAAACATTACTGTTCCACACTAACTAGGGGACTTTCTGTAGATGGTGAAAAATGAGAGAGGGACAAAATTGTAAAACCACTCTCTAACCATGCCTAACCCAGGCAACTGCCTATTCAGGCACATCTCTATAGCTCCGAATGTAACCCGTTCTACGAGTTCAATAAACTCTCTATGAGTTCTCTCTTATAACCCCCAGTGGAGAGGATAATATCATAGTGCAGTATTGATAATCTCACCAACACATTAAACCCATTAATCTGCTTCATGTCGACATCGCCTTGAATTCCTCGGCATCAGAACCAGATCACTATGTACATGGTGAAGAGTTAACAGAGACGCATCCTCATGGATTTCTTCTTTTTACGACTCAACATTCGAGTCTTAATGAAAACCTCAGGAATATCGAAGTTCTAGCCTTTCCAGAACTCCCTGAGAAGCATACAACAGCCTAAACAGGCTTAAAAACAGACCTCATCCCAAACTCACGATGGTCTAACATACCATGGATAAACCCGTCATGACTTCAAGTATGTTATAGCGTAAACACGCACATCATAACCAAGGCATAGCCAGCACGCACCAGCTGCAACAAAGTTGACCTTGGCCAAATGCAAAGTCATAGTGCCATATAGCATGGCACCACGAACCATGAGCCACCATGAGTTCACGAGAAACTAGCCTCGGCCAAAGGCCAAGGCCGTGGCGCCATGAGCCTTGGCGCCATGATAACAGGGCTAGCGCTAAAGCGCTTTACAAGTTAGCCTTGGCCAAAGGCCAAGGCCGTGGCGCCATGAGTCATGGCTCCATGATAACGAGTTAGCGCTAAAGCGCTTTGGAGGTTGGCCTTGGCCAAAGGCCAAGGCCGTAGCCCCTTGGCCAATAGCTACTCGTGTCCTGGAGGCACCACACTCACATTGGTCATGACAATTAGTCATACGACTCTACTCAGACTCAACTCAACTACGCAATATCTGCGTATCACTCGAGACATCAAAACATCACACGGGGGGATAACTTTAGGGGTATTGGTCTGGCGGTCTACGGCAGTTGAAAGAAACTGATGGAGATAGTGGACAGTTACGAGAAGATGGCGCGAGTGGACATGTTCTACACAACTCAGGTAGTTACAGAAACCAACCCATGTCCTCAACTCCTCCAATCTTCCACGACTTCCACCTTCTCTGTCGAGAGATCAGGGTGAGTTCAAAACTATAAATAGAGGCCTCCTCTATCTTCCAAGGCAAGGAACATCTTCAAGAAACAACCAGATATTCAGAACACCTGAATAAACCAAAGCCTCAGAAGTAAACACACCTGGGCAACCCAACACCCTTCTAGCCTTGGAGATTTCCAGTCACTCTCACGACGGAAATCTTGAACTCTCACACCCAAAACACATCCTCAACCTGATCTCAAGTTTCTTCGTTGTTTCCCTCCCTAAATCAACCTCTATCCTCTCTGTGACCGAATCAAGACGTGAACGGCCATTGACTTGGTTTAGGCTCGTCTTGTTCGACTTTGATCTCGAACACTACAAAAGTACCCAGAGACGGTGCATTGTTTTTCCAGGTAAAAACAGTTGGCGACCACAGTAGGAGATCATTCTCTCAGTCCCAGAAGGATTTCTATGAGGAAGCGGCTACCCTGGGAGATGATGGCGCAAGAATCTCACTTCAATACAACAATCCACATCGAGAGCTTCACCGCTTACGACAAATCAGCAAAGGAGGAAGATACCTTTCTCATTGAAAAACTATGTGAAACCCTCCACTTTTCGAAAGGACAGCGTATAAACACGTTCGAAGCCCTTAATCGCATTGCTTTCGAAGCCAACCTCGCTCCAACCTTACCCATGATTTCCGAGATGTCCATAATGGCTGATGCACAGACGCAAGACATCACTTTCACCGACAAGGATATGCTGGCTGAAGAAGGACACAACCGTGCCCTCTGTGTGACCGCTCACGTCAAAGGTACGGAGTTCAAGAGAGCGCTAGTCGACACCAGAGCAGCGGCCAATGTAATCTCCCTCAAAACCCTAAGAATCGCGAGAATTCCCAAACGACAAATAGTTTACCATCCCATCGTAATGAAGGACTTCGAGGGAACAAAACGAGTACATATGGATACGTGAGTTGAAGGTGGGACCCATCCACACGAAGGCTAAGTTCCACGTAATCGAAAAGAAACCAGAGTAACATATGATACTAGGAAGGCCCTGGATACACGAGAACAAAGTCGTCGCTTCTACTTACCATCAGTGCTTGAAAGCAGTCCTAAACGAAGGTATCGTCCGTGTAACTGCATCCCCCTCCCCATACTCATAGATATACGACGCTGAGTTTGTAGATCCGAAAGACGAAGTGTCCCAACGACAAGACAAGGTCTACAGTATACCACTCCCGAATTGGACATCCCAGGAGAGAAGCGACCCGCAGCAACAGTCAGGCGGGGACTCGAAGAAAGGAGAAGGAGGGAGTAAGACAGTAGCACACAAAAGGGCAGGAAGCTTCGTGACGACCCAAGACGCTAAAGGGAGAGTGGTGTACCTTCGACGCCAGTTCTAGCAATTAGCAGGGGAGACTAGTCATAGCTCTCCCTGCCCTGGAGAATGCAACTACAACGAGCAACCAGTCGAGGACGAAGTCCAGGAAGCGCCCCCACAATTGCAAGACGGGACGGACTCCACCTTAGACGCACTCGAAGCAATAAATATCGGAACAGACGAGTCACCCAGGCCCATATTGATCAGCTCAGCCCTATCACCTGAGGAGCGCGCCAAGTTCGTGGGCTTACTAAAGGAATACCAGGACACGTTTGCCTGGACGTACGAGGAGATGCCGGGACTCGATGAAAAACTGGTAACACACCACTTGTCCATAATTCCAGGTTCTAGACCAGTCAAGCAACAACCAAGGAATTTCAGACACGACGTGGAAGAACAGATAAAAGCCGAGATACAGAAGCTGCTAACAGCGGGGTTCATCAAACCAATCCAACACACCACTTGGCTGGAAAACGTGGTACCCGTTAAGAAAAAGAACGGCCAAATACATTGCTGCGTCCACTTCAGGGACTTGAATAAGTGCTGCCCAAAAGATGACTTCCCGCTCCCGAATATCGACATGCTTGTGGATGCCACCAGTGGACACACCATGTTCTCTTTCATGGACGGATACAGCGGGTATAATCAAATAAAGATGTACGAGCATGACGCCCCGAGAACGGCATTCCGGACGCCCCTTGGGAACTTCTACTACACGGTTATCCCTTTCGGTTTAAAGAACGGGGGAGCTACCTACCAGCGAGCGATGACAGCCATTTTCCACGACATGATGCACAAGGAGGTCGAGGACTACGTAGACGATGTGGTCGTGAAATCCAAGACCAGGGCGTCACACATAGAGATCTTACGACGCGTATTCGAGAGATGCCGGGAGTACAAACTAAAGATGAACCCTTTGAAGTGCGCTTTTGGAGTTTCTTCAGGGAAGTTTCTCGGGTTCCAAGTAACAGAAAAAGGGATCGAGGTCGACCCGTCCATGACCCAAGCCATTACTACCATGCCACCGCCTCGGACGGTGAGAGAACTAAAAAGTTTCATGGGGAAAGTCTCCTATATTCGACGCTTCATCCCGGGACTCGCCCAATTCGTGGCTTCGTTCACCCCGTTGCTAAAGAAAGATGCTATATTCCCCTGGACATCTGTTCAACAAGAAGTGTTCCACAAGATACAACAATTGCTCCTATCACCGACGGTCATAAAGTCTCCCGCACGAGGAAGACCACTACTCCTCTACACCGCCTCGAGTGACGACGCAATCGGAGCGCTATTGGCACAGGAGGACGAAGGAGGGGTGGAATGCCCGGTCTACTACATCAGCCGTACCCTAAAGGATGCGGAGCTTCGATATCCCAAAGCTGAGAAAGCATGCCTGTCTCTGGTTTTTGCAGTACAGAAACTTCGACACTATCTCTTTTCCAACCAAGTAGTCCTGATGGCGAAGGCGGATCCTATCAAATATCTCCTCTCGAAGCCCGCCTTTATTGGGAGACCAACAAGGTGGCTACTACAGATGTCCGAGTTCGACATAGCTTGTGTGTCTTCGAAGACCATCAAAGGGCAAGCAGTATCCGACCTTCTTGCAGCATTCTCGGGAGAAGACTCAACGGCTCTGCACGAAGAGGTACCAGGGGAGTTCATAATGTTGGTAAAAACAAACACATGGCTGTTATACTTCGATGGATCCGCCACCCCGAGCGACAATACTGGAGGAGCGGGCGTCGTCTTGGTATCCCCAACGGGTGAAGTATTCTCTCACTCGTTCAAATTGGATTTTAAATGCACCAACAACTCGGCCGAATACGAAGCTTTCCTCCTTGGGCTATCATTAGCCTGTTTTTACCTGCAAAAACAAGTGTACCATCTCTGGGTACTTTCGTAGTGCTCGGAGATCAAAGTCGAACAAGGCA
>JAJJMA010028838.1:0-10432 GCA_023529015.1 Papaver nudicaule
CTTATTGAGTGCTATAAATAGAGGTGTCTACGGACAAATACCGCAAGAATCAAGCATACGTGAAGGTCCCTAGGGAAGGTAGCGTAAACTCTTTTCACTTCGGTGAATGCTTGTTGTGGTATAGTCATCCTCTATAGGTTGCAGCTCCTCTGGGAACTCCCTACGACTATAAAGACTTCTCTTGAGAGTTGGGAAGCACATATAGATTGATCCCTTTGTGGTTGATCAGATTAACCTGTAACCTCACTAACCTATCTTAGTTCTTGTCTATTCTAAAGTCCGTCTCTTCTGCTATACGGCTATTCAAGAACTAGTTAAGTTACGTAAAGGTTGGAAAGGTAGCAACGCACGGCTGCACTCGGTGTTGTAGAACCTAGTTAGCTCCAGTTATACAAGTTCCTTAAGTGGTTCTTCGTGTATAACTGAGGTAGATTCGAATTGGGCGTTGCTTTCTTGGTTTGCGTGTCAGCCCCGATTCAAGAAGTAGATTTCCGTATGACCTGGATTTAACAATCCGAAGGAAGTCATCTTGTGTGTGGTAAACTGATAGAGGACAGTTACACCATACGTCAACAGTAAGGTTGAAAAACCAGTATTGCTGACACAAGCCTTTGACAGCGGTCAAACCAACTCCTAGGCCTGTAAAGGACGTTAGCTGGGGGAATCAAGTGCGTTACGATCTGTGGGGGATCTAGAGACGTAAGGAAGGCGACAGTAGCCAATTCGCTTGGAGGGCTTGAGTTGGTCTCTGCTACATCCCAGACCGAAGTCTTACAGTAGGCTAGTGTTTGTAGTCAGTTTGTACTGGGCGGTGTTCAAACTGGACGAGGTCCCGAGGTTTTTCTGCAAGGCAGTTTCCTCGTTAAAAAATCTCTGGTGTCTTGTGTGCTTTTACTTTCCGCATTATAACTCTGATTTATAATTAAAGCACCAAGTAGTACGCTATTGCCTAACTATCGAGTTGACTCCAAAGTACCCTTTGTCGAGGTTTAACAACTCCAGTTATAAGTTTGGATATTGATTTTTGAGATCGTCCAGACTTAAACCATAAGACTCACAAGCCAAAACGAAAAGTTGGTAGTATTTCGGTACCCCTCCTTTTTCAAGAATGAAACAACATCTTATAGGAAAACACATACTAGCAGATGGGGTTGGTCGTAGTACTCGTAAGATCAAGAAAGTAGTTAAATAGATGAATAAAATGGTAATAAGTATTATGTTTATTACTAAATGTGTCCTTCACAGTAGTTTTAGAGTTAAATATGTTTCATATCGATCAATATATCTATCTTGTTCATTACTTAGGATTATTTACGAGGTTGTGATAAATCACAATAGAGACTAGCTCGATTGTGATTCAACTAACTAAGTACTTTGGAAATCTATTTGGTATGTTCGGTGAAAGCAAGTAGGTAATTCTTTTGTATCACTCATTATGTAGATACAAGTATAGATTAGGCGTTTATCCTCCATCTATAAATTGGATTCAACTAAGGGATTCACGAATATGCTTAGTCATTTGGTTCTGTTGACGGAATAAAAAAGCTAGTATTCATATCGATTAGTCCCTAAGATGAATTGGTTAGAATATTAGACACAAATTTGGCTTGAGACAATCAAACACCAATACCCGTAATATTACTCAAAGTAAGACTCGTGTCGTGTACGCAGTACGCTTATTTTTTTAAAGTCTTTAAAAATATCCATAACATCATCATCAACATAAACAACAGAAACACCAAGCGATTGCAATGATTTTTAGTGTTGCAGATTTTATCGTAATATTAATCAAATTAAAACTCGTGTACGCTTATTCTTTCAAAATCTTTAGCTATTTTAGCTTCTTTTTCTCAAACTTTGTTTTGATCTTTAGTGGAGAATCTGGAGGTTACTTTTTCCAGTGTTTCTCTTGGGTGTTTTGGGGTTTTAGAGGTTTTAAAGTTGAGCAAGTACTCAAAGTATCCACCATATGGATTCCTTTTTCTCTTCACGACTTAAAATAAAATTGCACAAACTGGGAAGTGGTCATGCTTGAGTGGCCGAAATTAGCAATGCCATTTCCTGGATTGTAATTCCACTGGAAGTTCTAATATTAAATCTCTCCCTATTTTTCTTCAATTCAGAATTTTCTTTATATCTTTGTAGGTTCACTAGGATATTAGTTCAATTTATTCTATCATGTTGGTAGGATGAAGACTATCCAATGTTTCCTGGATCTCTGTGATTAAATACTATGCACAATTTTACTATGCACCCGAGTGTTCTAGTGTCTTAATTTAACCAATTCTATGGATAATTCTATTTTCTAAATCAGGATGATAACTATGGATGCCTTTGTATTGTTTCTGTTAACATTACGGTAGTATAAGTCAACAGGGATGTCATGGCATGCAAGCATAAATATTGTGATACGCTTGGAAGCTACAGAAGTTGATTGAGGATATGATGCATCATCTTGTAAGTACTTCAAACATTAAGACTTAGGGAGACAAAAAATACAAATCAAGCCAGAGGGTTTTGTTATCCAAACAGTGTGCCAAGTCTAGATGACTTCTCTTTTACTACGAAGGCACTAGAATCAGTAAAAAATCAATTAGGCAAAAAAAAAAAAATACTAGAAAGAGAAGTCTTAAAATGAGCTGATGTGAATGAACACTAGTAGCCATGAACATGATTAGTCATCACGAATCTCACTCGGAACCGCGAATCCGCACTCCTTGTTGAGATTCATGATGGGAGCTAGCTCCTTGTGAGAAACATTTTATACAACTTACAAAATCTTTTTAAATATATTAAAATTAAGATTATCAAATTTAGATATAAAGACATATTATCAAAAATACTGAAAAATTCAAGAACATATTGAGAACGATTATATCATATTGTATGGATGTAAAGAAGAAATCAAAGAAGATATTGAACCGAGCTAATTATATTTATAATTATACTCTTTCACCGCTTCCTTGTTACAGGGAAAAGTATAGACATATTATTAAAATGTATTGAAAAATTCAAGAATATATTGAAAAATATTATATCAGAGTGTATGGATGGAAAGAAGATATCAAAGAAGATGTTGAGCGAAGCTAATTATATATATATAAATATACTCTTTTACCTTTTCCTCACCCAAAAAAAAAAAAAAAACTTTCGTACTCAGTAGCTATTTTTATTAGGATTTTCTAAATGTTAAATGTTCTCGTCTTCTAAATTGGTAGAGTAATTTATATATCTATGAAAATCTATTTTACGTTCCCTACTCGCTCTCAATTTTGAAAATTTTACGATTTTCGATTTCGATTTCATTCTAAAGAATGAATTAAAATACCATTATTTTTAAGGGAGCAAGTGGTTGATGTTTTAGTTTGTTTCATACTTTGATTGCAAAAAGGGTGTAAAGAACGTATGTTGTTTACGAAACACATAAATGCAATGCTCTTTTGGCTCTAACATGCTATAGAACTTGTGAATTGCAATCAAATTTCGATAAACTTTCTTTTATTTTTGAGGCAAGATGTCATAGTTTGTACTATAATAACATTATTCATAGTGGAACTTTAGTTTTAGTTTTTTCGAGAAAACAACATCAAACACTATTTGGAATAAAAGTTGATGTTTAAACAAAACTAATTGTAACAACCAACAATTTATTTATGTTTCTTTTTTCTTTGCAGTTGGAAACCGAAATTTTGGAACCGAAAGGATGTGCTGAGTTTGTAAAAACATACTTCAAGCGTAGAGAAGAGGGAGATGAACCAAGTGATCTCGGAGGATCTTCAATGGTGTTCTTCGGCTACATCAAGAATCCTTGTTCAACTGGCCCGATTAAAATTCCAAGCGTCTACTTTGGAAACACTATGAAAGTACGAGAAGTTATTAATGTTATAGATTTGGAAGGTAGTCACCTTGATAAACATAATAATGTTGGGTATGAATGTGAAGGGTGGGGCGTGGATGATGCGAAGAGATATTTGCGTAAATTTTCTTTTATTAAACACAATGGAAAAATTGACAAAAGTGCCCGTAATATTACTAATGGGAATATGACCGAGGTTGAGCACAAATATGTCATGTTGAAATCCATGCAAGATACTTGCATAAGAAGCGCGCCTTTTGTGGGTGGATAAATCATTTGTAAGTTTTTTATTTGTTGTTTTTTTCTTCTCTTTTTATCAATCACTGAGTTATTAATCGTTTAATAAACATTAAAACACCTCACTACTAATGGGTGGATGTATGTAGTAAAGAGTTAGCCTGGTTTATAACATTTATTATTCAACTTTGTGTGATTTGATAATTGATATCGATATTTTGCATCTACAAATTTGATCTGAAACAAATCTATTTTTCCTGTGTTAGGTTTTGTGTTTTGTTGTTGGTTGTATTTGACATACCACTTTATTTTACATGTAGATAGTGTGGGCATCAACTACTTTATGTTATATTCTTTTAGTTTTTAACTATAGAGTTTTGCTTCCACTACATGATAGTTGTGAAAGAAAAACAAAATTTGATTCTTATCTAATGGGAATTATGTGCGTCAGTGGGTCTATACAGATCCAAATCTCTTGGGTTCAAATCTTTATAAATGTTCCTTGAACGTCTTCATCTCTTTGTGGTAACTCTTGTCTTATGACCCAAGTGAGCTTCTTTATGCTTTATTTGGATTACCAATGGATAAAATAAATTGATAAGAAGATTTCCATCTTTATAGAATAAAAAAATAATAAAGTTTGAACGCAAAATATGAGTTTACCATAACCTAATTAGAAACTTGAATGTTCTTTGGTTCGGTAACAAATCCACAAAAAGTTTAGGTAGTTAAACCTTAGTAAAAAGGATCCAATCTCATTATAAACGTTTTTAGTTAATATTTGAACAATATCCCTTATCTGCTTGACTAGTTTTTCTGGCTGAAAGACTTATGTTTCTCTCACACTGGATATTTGGTTGAATCTAGGGTAGTTTATATTATCATCTGATTTGGTTTGTATTATTCTTAATCTACAGGGGAAAAAAGGGGGGGGAAAAGAACACTTACAACTGATGACTCTGAAGAAGACTTGATTAAAGAGAAATCCTTCAAAACCCGATGAAATCCCTAGAATTTGATAAACTTTTTGTTTCATATTTTCGATAAGGAAGCTCTAATTTCTCATTTGGTTAGAAATATCCTTCTACTTAATGTTTCCCTCTGTGTGGAATGGTTGGAATATTCTCTCCTTGAATCATTTTCCTGATCTCTCTTTCCTTTTCTGGTTCGGTGTAGATAGTCCATCAGTTAGAGCTCTTAAGAAGAGTGAAATTGAAGAAATATTTTCCTATGGTTTTGAGAATGTCCCAAATCTTCTTGTTTCTGCCTTGGAGTGGATGATTTGACCAAGCTATCATATTTTGCAGTATCTTTCATTCTTCATGAAACTTTTAAAGAATTTATAATGTAGAACCGAACCTTTATGAACTGGCAATGGAGTAGCAAGTGTTCCACGTCTTCTTCTAGGCCGCACATTTTGCAGCTTGTATCACTGACCGCTATTATTCTGTGTTGTAGATTATCCAAACTTGGTAGTGACCTTTAGGCGGATTTTTTTTTTTTCTAAAAAACTGCAGCTTGTGGTATTAGTGTTGAAAATGCTGAGTTATTCTTTTTTATCCTGCAAAATTCGATAACATTTTTGTTTTGGATATAGTCTTCCTCCGCCTGAAGTGTTGGTGGTGAACCAATCCTTTTCATTTGCTCAAAATCAGATGTTCTTTTACTGTCTGAATTAGGTCTTCGCAACTATAGGTTCCAATCTTCTTGAGCATCAATATACTCCTCTATCAATTGAAGCCCATTTAGTATCACCCTTCCAAGACAAAGTAAGGTATAAATCTTTCACTGTAATTTCTACTCTGCCTATTGGCTATTGCAAGTGAAACATTAGCTTGTAACTCAACAAGTTTCTATTTAGCTTCTCTAAGCTCTCTTGTTATATGCCCAAAGTTTTCCCTGCTCAACTTAGTTACCCAAAAACATGACCGAAAGACCAACTCTTTGTAATTTTTCATAAGAGTGTGGAGGACGATAGGTGCATGGTCATTGCTGGTTTCTTTGTTTTAGGTCAGGGCTGTAGCTGGTTTGCTCTAGCCGTTGTTGCTAAAAAAATATATAAAAAAGAATAAATAAATAAATAAATAAAAGAAAAAAAGTTGCAAAACACTCTATCCAGTGTTTCGAATACCAATTCACAAACATGAGTGTTATTATGCTCCCTCTTTTCTCTGTCTTTCTCTTTCCTCAATCTAAATCCCACACCTGGAATCAGTGAACCCCACCCTGGAACAAAGCCTGTTCTTGAACCCCCAGATACGAGGTTGAGATTAGTTGAGCACAAATATGTCATGTTGAAAGCCATGCAAGAGACTTGCATAAGAAGCACGTCTTTTGTGGGAGGATATATTATTTATATATTTTTTTGTTTTTTTTTTCTTCACTTTTAATCAATCACAAAGTTAATCGTTTAATAAACAGTAAAACACCTCATTGCTAATGGTATCTCAATGTTATATAACGTTCACCTTGATAATATTGAGGAGGAGTTGGATCGGTTGAAACCAGAACTTCATAGAAGTTTGCAACTGATTGATGAGGCATATGAAGTACAACGTAAAAAGGAAGATGAGGCAAATGGGCGCAACCAATAAGCCAACGGGGTATCTCTTCATTAGTTTCTTTTGGCTCTATTATGTTGTACAAATTATAAATTGCAATCAAATTTCAGTATAACGTTTTATATAGTTGAGGCAAATTGTACTGGTATGCATTGTAACAATATTCATAGTAGAACTTTAGTTTTAGTCCTTTTCGAAAGAAAAAAAAAACATCAATGAACTTAAAAATATGTGGATGTATGTAGTGAAGAGTTATCCTGGTTTCTAACATTTATTGTTCAACTTTGTGTGATCTGATAATTGATATCGATATTTTGCATCTACAAATTTGATCTGAAACAAATCTATTTTGCTTGTGTTAGGTTTTGTGTTTTACTGTTGGTTGAATTTGACATACCACTTTATTTTGCATTGTAGATAGTGTGGGCATCAACTCCTTTATGTTATGTTCTTTTAGTTTATAACTATGGAGATTTGCTTTCGGTACATGATAGTTCTGAAAGAAAAATAATATTTGGTTCTTATCTAATGGGAATTATGTGCATCAGTGGGTCTATATAGATCCAAATCTCTTGGGTTGAAATCTCTATAATGGTCCTTGAACATCTTCATCTCTTTGTGGTAACTCTTTTCTTATAACCCGATTGAGCATCTTTATGCTTTATTTGGATTCTCAATGGATAAAATAGGTTGATAAGAAGATTTCCATCTTTGTATAATGTGAAATAATAAAGTTTGAACGCAAAATGTGAGTTTACTATAACCTAATTAGAAACTTAAATGTTCTTTGGTTCGACAACAAATCCACAGAAAGTTTAGGAAGTTAAACCTTAGTAAAAGGATCCAATCTTGTTATAAGCATTTTTAATTGATATATAAACAATATCCCTTATCTGCTTGACTAATTTTTCTGGCTGAAAGACTCATGTTTCTCTCTTTACAAGTAACCTAATATATTAATTGTGTGCTTTCCTTTTTGGTTGTTCCAGGCAATGCCTTCTGAGTGTTAAATGTTGGTATTACTGGACAAAGTGTCATTCTGGTCATTCATAGAATTCTTCATGACTAATCCAGAGGGAGAAAGTTGGTTTAAAACTATTTCGTGGGTCGCCATTCAGAAGCCCATCAAATTCATTGGGCCGACCGAGCGAAGCGAGGGAGGACCCTATATATGGTGACTTTGTGTCACATGAATAGTGACTTTTTTCCCAATTTAACACAAAAAGATTAGATTTCATCCTTTCCTTTCTTCCATCGTCCGACAGGAAAAGACGTGAATGCCCCTCCGTGTTTTTGAATTTTTCTTTTTCCTCTAGACAATTTCGTAGATAACCTAAAATATGAAGGGTAGATGTGGAAAGGTAAAAAATCAAAAAACCGGGTCATAAATTAAATTGTTGAGGGTGTTTTTGTCAAACCATCTAAAATCGACTCAGAGGTTCTGAGTTCGAATCACAGACTTCTCCCGAATCTTAAACTTCTGTTTTTCCTCTTCATCATCTCCATCTTCTTCATTCCTCTCATTTCTAACCACCATTACCAACAGCAACAGCAACACCACCTCCACTGACGCCACCACCACCACCACCAACACTATCACCTACGTCACCACCGTTATCAGACCACCAGCTCTGCCTCCGCCGCTACCACCACCACCTCCGCCACTAGCCACATCACCATCTCTGCCTCAATGAGTCAACTAGTCAATCAGTTATCCAACTCAACCAACTAGGAATGGTAGATGATTCGACTCAGCCATTATCCATGTTCTTAATCTCTTTTTGCTGATGGATTGCGACGACGAACCAAATTGATACAAAATTTCTAACAAATACACTCCAACAAACAAACAATCAGTTTCAACTTCTTAAAAAAAAAATCCAACAGATAGATCGGAATCGATCGATTTCTTCTCCAAAAAATTTCACGTTAAAAAAAAAAAACAGAATCAAACATTTTCATTCATTCATTTTGTTAATGGTAAAAATAATCAAACTTTGAAAATAAAAATAAAAGAGACCCATTTATCTGGACTCTACACCTTCAATTACGCCATCAATCATCCGCCAGCAAAATTTAAAACTCCACTAATTTATTTTTTTCTTTTTTGCTTTTGAACTTCTCAAACTTTGAAAAATCAGACAACGATCATTCCTGTAGATCTTTCCGGAATCATCTGCTCTTTGATTTTTTATAAGAAACAATCAAACAAAATAACCTCAAATCCACCATTCATGAGATAAGGAAGATGCAAATAAAAACTCTTTTTTTTTGTTTAATTCCCTGCATCATCTCATCAAATTGAACAATCAAGATCAAGATTTATTAATATCTCTTACATAATTCTTTATTTAAATTGATCTAACAATTTCAAGAACAAATGAATACATGCAAGTATGTAAGAACTAACAAACATCAGATCATTCTCAATCTCCATTTCCATAACTCAAATAGACCGAATACCCAAAATATTCGTACAAAATCATAAACCATTCACCGATAAAAAAAAAATCATAAACCAAAGACAATGTTGTGAAGAAGAAGACGCAATTAATCCAACACAATATTGTGAGAAAAAAGACCCAAAAATTCTGCACATACAAATGGTGGTGTCGAACTTGTAATTTTTCTTTGTCTTTGTTCAAATCAGAGAAGCCATGGTGGTGAAAAGATGGTGACTTTCCTGATCTCAATTGTCAAGTTTATCCACCCCTTTGTTTTTGTTAAGTATTTTGAGAAGGGTAAAATGCTTTTACAATTAATAAAGTAATTTTCCATTAACGTGTTCCATTCGTGGACGTTCCCAATGTTATGAACTTTGACGTGTCACATACTTACACTTGACCTTATCACCATTTGCTCTCACCGATAATGGGACTATCCGCACTACTTCTTGAATTTATTGTATTAAAATAATTGACCCAGTACTGATCGGGTTGGACCACTGGTTGAACCAATTGGCCCTGACCCAGCAGCTTTACTGGTTTAGTGTCTAGGCCGGTTTTCAGAACATTGAGTCCAACTACCATACACTTTGTTGTTACAAGATACTTCCTCCGTTTCAAAAATATAGGCACAAAAAACAATTTCCTAAAAAATAAGGAACTTAATTAAAATAAAAATATTTGACTAAAACTAATTTTTTTTTATGATTGGTTTAATGAAACTAAAAATAAACCAATCGTATAAAAAAAATTAGTTCTAGTGAAATATTTTTAGTTCAATTAAATATCTTATATTTTAGGAAAATATTTTTTGTGTCTATGTTATTGAAACGGAGGGAGTAACATAGATCGGCTAAGCCGAAAATATAAGAACAACAAAAAGAGGCTAATCCTAAATTCGCTTGATAAATTTGGTTGTGCATGTAAAAAGACATACCGTAAAATGCAAATGCTACTCTTCCACTTAATAATACAACAGCTGGCCCTCTCTTCAAAAAGAAAAAAAAAATCTTTTACATGGAGATTCCTTTTATTTATTTTAATTTAGTGATACTTTACATCGGTTTAGGAGGCAAGCGAGAAATACGTTGCGCTCCAAACCCTTTTTAAATCGCAAACCCTATCCTTTTAAATACAAATTCTTATGTGAAAGTACATTTTAGTTCTAAATTCACAAAATATGGGCATACGTCAAAGTTGATTTAGTAAATTTTTCGTCGATTTCTTCGGACGGGCGGCCCGTTCACCGTGTCAGCGGTCATCTAGTATTCTTGCACTCACAAATGGTGCTCTTTTAGACTCTTCCATGGCTAAAAAAATCAAAATCAAAATCC
>JAJJMA010028840.1:5963-23480 GCA_023529015.1 Papaver nudicaule
TTTTCAGCAACGTTCACACGACTTAGTTTCTTTCCCGTTGAGTGATTGAGCCGTTGCAATCACACGTGTCGTAGACCGCCAATCCAAAACCTTAAAGAATATTCCCCCATGTAACTTACTTGATCCTCGTAAGATTTGTTAAGTATTGAATATTTGTTAAGTCAAAGCTGACTAAGTGCAAGTCGTACCAATTACTGTAAACTCAGGACTTCGCATAAAAATAGAGATTTAAGCGATAAGCTTGTGCATCTCTTTTAGGTTTGGTTTAAGGATTGATCCTGGCAATCGCCATTTAAACCAATGAGAATAGTCTAAGGATTGAGCTATGCAATCGCCATTTAGACTGAGAGGATTTCAGCAACTCTCTGTGGCAATAGTAAATAAATACGACTTTGTGTTTGCCATAAATATGAGAAATTGGTTTGTGGCATATAATGCACAAATTCCCTGAGTAGTAGAGACATATGAATGTCCAAAATAATATAAGTCATAGCCATGAGCCATGATTAAGAATTTTAGCACTGATTTATAGAAGCAAGTCTATAATCAGGAAAACAAACGAGTGATGTTAACACAACGTAGCCATAATCAAGAATGCATGAGTATTTACAATTCAAGACATAAAGATAGGCCACATGAATAATAATAAGCTATGTTACATAGCATAATAATCTTATTAGGAAGTTAGGTACAGGTGTTTTAGGTGTAAAACAATAAAGAGAATCTGAGGGGTAAAGTATGAAGTGTGATGATGTAATAAAAGATTGTGATGAATTCGAGAGGTCAAGATCGAACAAGACTCACCTAAACCAAGAAATGGCCGTTCGAGTATTGCTTCAGTTACAAGAAGAGGATATAGGGTTGGTTTAGGGAGGGAAGCAGAGAAAGATGAGATCAGAGAATTGCTATGATTTTCTGTGATGTTGATGATTAAATTGCTAAAGAAGATTGGATATTCAGTTCTCACTAGATATTGAATGCTGAATGAGAAGAGTTAATCAATTATCGATGAGATTGATTGATTGAACTTGCACTGAATTAAACTGTTTGTTCTTGCTGGAGAACTTGTTGTTGTTTTTCCAAACTGGTCGAGTGACCTATTTATAGCAATAGAATTCCAACTGATCTCGTAAGAAGTGGAAGAAGTGGAAGAGTGGGAGTGTGGAGTAAGTGGGGCAAGTCTTGCGCCTAATATTAGGGAAGAATGAACCGCCCACTACTCTATCCCATCTTCTCAGCAACGTTCGCACGACTTAGTTTTCTTTCCCGTTAAGTGATTGAGCCGTTGCAATCACACGTGCCGTAGACCGCCAAACCAAAACCCTAAAGAATATCCCCCCATGTAACTTACTTGATTCTCGTAAGATTTGTTAAGATTTGTTAAGTCAAAGATGACTAAGTGCAAGTCGTACCAATTACTGGTAAACTTAGGACTTTGCGATAAAGATAGAGATTAAGCGATAAGCTTGTGTATCTCTTTTAGGTTTGGTCTAAGGATTGAGCCGGGCAATCGCCATTTAAACCAATGAGATAAATCTAAGGGTTGAGCTAGCAACCGCCATTAGATAAGATAAGGTAAGTCTAAGGATTGAGCTATGCAATCGCCAATTAGACTGAGAGGATTTCAGCAACTCTCTGTGGCAACAGTCAAATAAGTACGACTTTCAGTTTGCCATAAATATGAGAAATTGGCTTGTGGCATGTAATGCACCAATTCTCTGAGTAATGAAGACATGTGAATGTCCAAAATAATATAGGTCATAGCAATGAGCCATGATTAAGAATTATAGCACTGATTTATAGAAGCAAGTCCATAATCAGGAAAAACAGACGAATGATGCTATCACAGCGTAGCCATCATCAAGAATGCATAAGCATTGCCAATACAAGACCTAAAGATAGGCCATAATGATCATAATAAGCCATGTTGCATGGTATGATAATCTCATTAAGAAATTAGGTATAAGGCGCAAAGGATAAACCATAACATTTATGTTATTTTCAGATTTCTTGACAGTTTGCATGTTGTCCATTGGTAAAATCACCCAGGCCAGACCATATTAGATAAAATTCTGAATTTTTAGTATGTTGTAGAGAACACACAGAGGAAAATATTTCGTTAAGGAAGCACCCCCTAATTCCTCACGTATTGGGCTGTAAAAATCACGCCATGAGGAAATACGTGAGCTGAACTGCCAGATTTCCGAACTTGATTAGGAAACTAGAGTATTATGGACTTAATAAAATCCATAATCCTCTAGGATTTGGATCAGTGTGACCCATAAATATAGGGGAGGCTAGAGAAGAATATATTCTAGTCCCAAGGGGGCAACTAGAGCCCGTGAGAGAAGAAAATACCATGGCTCTCCGTGAGCACAAGCAGGGGAAAACCGTAAGGCCCCCAAAGTTTAGCCGCGCCCTGACTTTGGGCCTCCAAGATTTGGCCAAGGCAAAGTCATGGGGCTCCAAAATTAGGCCAGGGCAATAGCATGGGTACCCATAATTAGGCCAAGGAGGTGGCGTGGGCACCCAAGTGCCAAGGCACGCCAAAGACATGGATATCCAAGATTAGGGCAAGCTAGAAGCATGGGCATCCAAGGCTAGGGCAGGGATTAGTTGTGGGCCTCCAAGGAGAAGGGGCGTGAAGCATTGGCGGGGGCTAAGCTAGGCCATAAGGAAGATGGCCAAGGCTAATGGCGGGCTAAGCTAGGCCACGAGAGTGAAAGCCAAGGTGTAGGCGAGGTTAGGCTTAGGCCATAGGCCAAAGGGAAGAAGATGGCGGGACTAGGCTTTGGCGGGGCTAGGCTTAGGCCGAGAGGAAGATGGCGAAAGCTAATGGCGGGCTAAGCTAGGCCACGAGAGTGAAAGCCAAAGTGTTGGCGAGGTTAGGCTTAGGCCATAGGCCAAGAAATAAAGATGGCGTGAGGTGTTGGCGGGGTTAGGCTTAGGCCATAGGCCAAGATGATGACCGTGTATACCCCTAAGGCCAAGAAGTGGCCGTGTACCTCCCTAAGGCCAAGAAGTGGCCGTGTACCTCCCCCTTGCTAGTGGCGTGAATGGCCTAAGGTTTGGCTCGAGCATGGGCCAGGTTAATGCGCATGCGTAGGTATTTTATCGTATAGGCTAGGGATATGGACCATGCTACTAGGCTAGGGTCGTGAGACATCAAAATACAGCTAATGGTAATTTAAATATCTTATCCCTACTATAAAATAAATTCATACCTTTTCTCGAGCTATTCCAGGATGCCAGAAATTGATGCGAAATTACTTTTGTGACCTCCTCGCCAAAAACCACCATCAACAACAGGATGTATAGGGATGAACCATAACATTACGTTATATTCAGATTTCTGGACAGTTTACACGTCACTCACTCCAAAAATCATCCAAGCCAAGCCTATATTCGCTAAAATCACGAAATTTTAGTATGTTATGGGGAACTCACAGATGAGAAACTTTCATGAAGGAAGTTTCTCCTGGATCCTCACGGATTAGCCCATAAAAATCAGTCTTTGAGGCAATTCGTAATCTGCCAGATTTCCGAATTTGATTAGGAAACTTAGAATATCATGGATTCAATAAAGACCATAATCATCTAGGACTTGGATCAGCAGGACCCATAAGTAGAGGTAGCTCAAGGATGAATAAGTGGGATTCTCAAGCTATGGCGTGTGATAAAAGTGGGGTCTACAAGGATTGCAAGCGTATGCGAGCAAGCCTCGTATAAGCATAACTTGTATACGAGCAAGCCTAGTAAGAGAAAGACTTGTATGCGAGCAAGCCTCATAAGTGAGCGGGCCTTGTATACAAGCAAGGATCGTATGTGAGCGAGGATGGGACGATCAAGGCTCGTGCATGAGTGAGGATGGAGATGAGCAAGGCTCATGCATGAGTGAAGATGGAGACGAGCAAGGTAGGATTGCTTGATAGCATAAACCCTAATATCACGGCTGTGATGCATGTAGGGTTAGAACGCAAGGGACGCATGCATACAAGAGACGCATGCACACAAGGGACGCATGCACACAAGGGACGCATGCATACAAGGGACGCACGCATATAAGGGTTAGGATGGGATGCGAGACTAGGGACGTGAGCAGGCTAAAGAAAGCTAGGGCGTGAGCATACTAGTGTACAAGCAAGGATAGGATGCAAGCCAGGCTAGGACGCAAGCCAGGCTAGTGTGCAAGCAAGGATAGGACGCAGGCTAGTGTACAAGCAAGGCTAGGATGCGTGTGGGGATGGGATTCGTGTAGGCCAGTGGCCATAGCAACCAATTCTCTTATCCCTATCATAAATAAATTCATACCTTGCCTTGAGCTATCCACCTGACGACGCCAAGATGCCAGAAATTGGTGCAAAATTACTCTTGCGACCTCCTCGCCAAAAACCACCACCAACACCAGTTCCCCCATTTCTTTGTCTTCAGAAATCTGCCTAAACCCTTTATAATTGGCCACCTGACCAGCAACAATTCTTTTGTGTACACCACAAAACCTATGGTTCAAAACTAATCCTCCTGGCTTCAAACTTCAAAACAAAACTTACCCATTTCATTATTCAGTGAATTAATATCAATCACACCTTGGAAACCCTTGTCCAACAACTGCAATCAGTAGTTCTAGCTTCAGTTTTTCTTCCTTGTCCACAACTTTAGTTCAGGTATTTCATCGAACAGAAGATATGTTACTCGCAACTGGTGAAGGGAAGAACTCCATTGATTTTGGTTTAGCTCACTAGTTCTCCTTCCCTGCAAATCCATTCAATCACAACACACATTCAAGCTTCATTAAGACTCTTAGACACCAATTACCTCACTCCATTCAGCTGCGAATCAATGGCAATGGCAGCAACTTCACATCTTGTTCTTTCTTAATTCGATCATTCTTATGGTTACTGCCAACATGACTGCTTGACAGCAACAACTTAGTTACAGAACTGTCGATCATGCTTTGTATCGAAAAAGTTGTATGTGTGAACGAGATATGAGCTCGTTGTGTTCTTGTAACTCATGGTTTCATGTTAAAACTCCTTCCCTGCACAATTTCGTAATTCAACAACAACCCATATTGATAAATCTTTCAAAGCTATGAAATACTCATCAATCATCTCCTCAATTTAGCTCCATTTTAAACGGTAGGAAGCATCAGTTTGTTGCCTTGTCTGTTATCCGTCCAACCTTGTCTAACTCAAATCAAACGTAAACCCAACCTTCAGTTCCATCTTGACTTCGAGAATCTCTCTGAACCTTGTAAAGAAACCATCGAACCATGGCTTATCATGCGACAAGCAGAAGCTCTTGGTGATATGAACTGAACCCTCGACCTAATTTCTCTTTTAAATCAAAATACCAAGGGGGGGCCCCTTAATGAAGGAATCCTCGGCTGCCTTGAACTGTAATGATTGGTGCTCCAGTAATTTCTGCATAAAACTTCTTTTTTCCATCTTTCTCGTCGTATTGTCGTAATTGCTTGTATCTTCTTGTGAAATGCTTAAAGCACTATTATTAATAAAATATCGAGTTCTCGCTAGTGCAAATTATATGAGTGAAAATATGTAATATTTATGTGCTCATCACACCCCCACACTTACATTTTGCTAGTCCTTAAGCAAAACAAAATAAAAAAATAAAATAAAAACCAAACTCAGTTTCGTCGAGTATACGATTGCACTGAGCATGTGCAACAAGCCTTTGAACCCCTATACTCTATAAAGGACGAGTTGTAGTCTCGTGAGGGCTTACAAGAGGTATTCCCACAAAACCTTAATCCAATATCCAAAGGATTCTCCATAAATCAACAATCTGAAAAGTTGTTGATCCACCCACAAAAGGAAATAGGAAACCAGTAGTAGTTTCATACCTTTGATGTGATAAATCGTCGAAACAAAAGAGCCACCCCCACACTTAGATTCTGCAACACTTGGAAGTGGATATAAGACATAGTACGGAGATTTTCTTATGACGGGAGATGTCTCACTTGGTTCAGCATGCACAGTATTGATAATAAGAAAATTCTTCGGATACTCAGAAAGCTTGGGAGGATCATCATAAAATAGAGATTTATTAAAAGGGTTAGACAAACCTTCCACGATCTCTTGTATCACCGGATATTCAACATCCTTGGAAAACTCTAATGAAGTACTTATATCATGTGTATCAGAGTTGACAGTCAAAGTTCTCATAAACCATTCTTCGTCAGTTTCTGCTTCAAATGGAATCTTAACATTAAAATCATTAGTGCGGTCTTCAAAAAACTCAAATTGTTCTTCCTCTATATTATCTTTCTCACATAAGAGTTTTTCTTCTTCTAATTGTTCAAACATATTGAAAAAGCAGGGGTACCGAAATACTACCAACTTTTCGTTTGGGCTCGTGAGTCTTATGGTCAGATCTGGACGATCTAAAAAATCAATATCCAAATCTATATAACATGAGTTTGGATCACAAGTGATCATTCCGACACAAGACAAGGTCTTGGTAAATCCAATGGATGGATTGGGGACAACGATCAGGTTAACAATAATGTACTTCTTGTGTTTCCTTTAATTATATAATCAGAGAATATAATGCGGAAAGTAAAGCACACAAGACACCAGAGATTTTTTTAACGAGCACTACACCAAATTACCCGTATTGCAACAGGATATTGCAACTGGCGGCCCGATGTTGCAAAATTGCAACTGGGAAAAAAATTTGCCACAGGGTAGCCTATGTTGCAAAACTGAAACTGCTGGTCCCTGTTTCGGATTTGCAACATCCACGACTTTCACATGTGCCATTCGCGTAGGTACATGGAGACACCCTGATATGTTTGCACCCAACAGTTTGACCTTTTTAAGAGGCATGTTTTTTTGTGTGCCCAAAATGCCTTGACCTTGACCCCAAACAAGACCCTGACCATGAATTAAAGCTAGCAAACCCAACAATGCCTTAGCCAATTTCGAAAGTTTCTTTCTCTCTTATTTCTCTGCAACTAGGGCGATAGCTAGGGTTCCAAAAAATTTCTGGCGGGATTTTTCCCCCTCTTTCTCGTTTCTCCCTCTCTTTTCCAAATCTATATTACTCCCTTTCACTGTTCTCTTTTCATTTTATTTATTCATCCTCTTTCGTTTTTCTCTGGTGCAAAAAACTAGGGTTAGGTTAAGCTTTTCATTTCTCTGGTTAGAGACGAGAAGATTTGGGGTTTGGGTTTTGTTTTCGTAAACATCGTGTAAGTGATGGTTTATGTTTATCCTCCTTTGGTAGATTAGGGTTTCAAAGTTTGGGTTTTTATTCCCGCTGCATGTTAGGTTTAATTTCTTTTGATTGATTGTTTGTTGTTTATGTGTAGGTACTGCTGCTGGTGTGTCATCTGCTTTGATTGTTATCCTCTGCTGTTGTTATAAGGAATTGGGTTTAAGTGAGTATCCCTAATTTTGATTGTGTATGTCTAATGTATCTGAAATTGAAATCAGTGTAAAGGTAGGGATTATTTTGATTTGTTTGATGCTTTGATGAAATTGAAATTAGGGTATAGTGGTTATGGATTATATTTGAGTTTTTAAAGTGTAAGTCAGACCTTGGTTGGTTTATCCTAATTTTGATTGTGTATGTCTAATTTATCTGAAATTGAAATCAGTGTAAAGTTAGGGTAATGTGTTGATTTGTCTGATGCCTTGATGAAATTGAAATTAGGGTATAGTGGTTATGGATTATATTTGAGTTTTTAAAGTGTAAGTCAGACCCTGGTTTGTTTATCCTAATTTGATTTGGTGGGTTGTTGAAATTTGAGTGTTTTAGTAAAGTTGTTATAGAATGCATATAGGATATTTGTTATAATGCAAGCTTGTTTGTTAATAAATATTGTTTCTTTGATGTTGTTTGGAAATGTACAACTTGTATAGAGTAAGTAACAACAAATTGTTGTTCTCGTCAGGGCTCCATAATCCTTCTATTGTTTTCTTTATCACTTGCTGGTAAAGAAGTAGTAGAAGGTTTACGGATATCTCTGAGGAGTGCGCCTTTTTGCTGTTTAGGTCGTAAGTACCAGCAAATTTCTCTGATTTTGTGTTATCTTTTAATTTGTATTATAATTTGGGTGTTCTGAATCACATTTGTATTTAATTTGTATAATTTGAATCACATTTGTAGGATAGGTAATATCAAGTATGTCATCTTCATCTAGGATGGATAAGAGCTGGATGGCTTTTGACCATATGTCGGACAATTACAGACGGGGTGTGAGGTCTTTTATTGAGTTTGCCAAGACTAATGGTGGTGGGAGTAGTATATTTTCCTGCCCTTGTCGATTATGTAAGAATGGTAAAGGCTTTATCCCACTGAGTGAAATATCATATCATTTGCTCAAAAATGGTATTCATTCAGGATATAAAGTCTGGCGTTTTCATGGAGAAAGTTCAGAAGCATCATTACCAATACACAAGGATAACACTAGGGACACTGAATGTCAGGATTGCAATATACCTGACTGTCATGTACCTGTTATCAATCCTGTTGTAGAGCATTTGGTAGATGAGGATATTAGAGCAGATGTAGATGAGAATGTTAGAGCAGATGTAGATAACAGTGATGAAACCAGGGGATGTCATAAGAGAGACAAAGGTTCTGCTGAGCGTGCTAGAGAACCTTTGTATCCTTCGTGTCCTAAAGGAAAGACACCGTTGTACGCTGCCATAAAACTGAATAACATTAAGACTCAGTATGGATTTTCTTACAACGGTGTCAGTGCACTCTTAGAATTGGTGAAAGAGTTGCTTCCTGAAGGTAACACATTACCATGTAAGTTTTCTGAAGTCAAAAAAATTATTCAAGAACTAGGGATGGATTTTGTTACCTATGATGCATGTGTAAATGACTGTATACTGTATTAGAAGCAAAATAAATTATTAGTGAAGTGTCCAATTTGTCAAGAACCTAGGTATACTAAAGTTTTCAATGAGGAGAGAAAACTTACCCAAGTTCCGCAGAAGACATTAAGGTATTTTCCAATAATTGCTAGGCTTAAAAGGTTATATAGTATACCATGGATAGCAGAGGCAATGTATTGGGCTTCTAAAGCTCAGTCAGATGTCAGTGTCATGCGTCATCCTGTTGATTCTTCAGCTTGGCGATCTGCGGATCAGTTTTGTCAAGAATTTGCTAAGGAACCACGGAACAGTACACTAGGTATGGCAACAGATGGTTTCAACCCAAATGGATGTTTTGGTCTGAATCATAACTGTTGGCCAGTAATTTTATGTCCTTACAACCTTCCTCCTTCGCTATGTATGAAGCAGGAGTTCTCAATGTTAACATTGTTGATATCAGGCCCTAGAGCACCAGGTAAAGACATTGATGTTTACTTACAACCATTGATAGAGGATTTGTTATGTTATGGAATGAAGGTGTATGGACATATGACTCTTTCACTAAAACAGAGTTTCTAATGAAAGCAAGGTTGTTATGGGCTATTCATGATTTTCCGGCATTAGGGACTTTATCTGGTTGTGTTACCCATGGGTACTATGCTTGTCCTACCTGTGGAGAAGAAACAGTGGGTGTGCATCTGCCTTATAGTAAGAAGATCTGTTATATGGGACACCGAAGATGGCTGCCATCAAAACACAAGTACAGAGATGACAAAGCAAGTTTCAATGGAGTCGTAGAACGTGGTACAGCGCCATGGCCATTAACAGGGTTACAAGTTCAAGATATAGTACGTAATATGAAGAGCAAATTGGGTAAGGGAAAACCACCATCAAAGAAGCGCAAAAGAGGAGCTGACTGCGACAATGATACTTCTGCTGATGAAGTAGTTTCTGACTACTCTCTGTTTTCCAGGAGGTCAATTCTTCATGATTTACCATATTGGGGTTCAAACTCAGTCCGACATTGTTTAGATGTTATGCACACAGAGAAGAACATAGCTGAGCATCTCCTCAACACGATGATGGGAAATAGCAAGTCAAAAGATGGTCCAAATGCACGTAGAGATTTACAAGCCATGGGGATTAAGAAGAAGTTCGGGTTGGCAGAAGATCCGGAGACTGGGAAAACAACAATGGAAGATGGAACTTTTCTTTTAACTAGAAAAGAAATAGTTGATTTCTGTACAATTTTGAAGAACTTAAAGGTTCCTTCCAGTTTTTGTTCTAATCTCCGCAGTAACGTCACTGTTAATCCTCCAGAGCTAAAGAATTTTAAGTCCCATGATTACCATGTCATCATCCAACATCTTTTCCCGCTGCTTGTTCATACAACAACTTCCTTTCCTAAAGATCTGCGAATCGCTCTTCTTCGGATAAGTATATTTTTTAAGATTTTGTGTGCGAAGGTTATCAACAGGGATCATCTTTTAAAAGCTAAATCTAGTCTGGTGGAAGCAATGTGTGTGTTAGAAAAGCATTTTCCTCCATCCTTCTTTGTTATTAGTATCCACCTAATGGTGCATTTGGCGGATGAAGCATTACTCTGCGGTCCGGTCAGATTTAGGTGGATGTACCCATTTGAAAGGTAAATACTCTAGCTGAATTTGTTGTTTACTTTGTTTTGTTGCTTGATTTACTCACTTACTGATCTGTAAACTTTTCTTTGTAGGTTAATGAAAGGTTTTAAAAACTTGGTGCGCAATAGAAGGTATATTGAGGGGTGCATTGCAAGAGGCTATGTACTGCGAGAAGCTAGTTTATACCTTATGGAAGGCATTTCAGATGATGGTGATGGTACTCATAAACATACTCGTGTCGCTTTTCTAGATGATGACTCTGAGTTTGCCGATGAGATGGCTTTAGGTAATGGCAGGAATGTTACTTTAAGTCCTATACAGTTAGAACAAGCACGTAAATGGATTCTTTCTAAGTATGTTGGACTTGATGATTGGCAAAGGTACGTAATATTTCTGTTTTGATAATACCATAGATTATAAGATTGTTGTGTTCAGTTTTGAATTTAATAGTTCTTGAATTGGTATTTGATTGTAGGAAGTATGATTCCTATGTTAACAACAACCAGTCGAAGAGCTCAGAAAGTTTTCATATATGGTTACGCTGCGAGGTAACATGTTATCTTCAAACCCTGGCAACTGCATATCACTGAATTGCTACTAATAACACTAAGAAAATTTGTTATAGATACTAACCCTAATACGAACGTTTGCAGTTGTTAAAAGCCAATGAAACAAATTTTGTACTTTGGCGACTCGTGCATGGACCTCTCTTAAAGGCACAATCTTATAACAAATACCAAGTCAATGGATTTACTTTTAGTCCACAAGAGTACGATGCGAAACATGTATCACAAAACAGTGGTGTGGCAATGAAGGCTGTTACAACTCTTAGAGATGGCTCGGGAGAAGAAGTAACTTATTATGGATTCATAAAGCAGATTATCCAATTGAATTACATGGATTTTGAAGAAACTGTGTTCTATTGTGATTGGGTCTAGGTTGAAGATAAGATTAATGGGTGCAAAGTTGATTCAAGTTCTAAGGTTATAAAAGTGAACTTGTCGAAGCTGAAAAGACTAGATCGACCGGTTGATGAGCCATTTATTCTTGCATCTGAAGCTACACAAGTGTTCTACTCAAAGGATATTTCTGATGTAGGATGGTCCATTGTGTTGCATTCACAGCAGCGATTAACATCCTCAGTAGACGATCTTGAAATTCCTACACTTTATCAGTCAGCTCTTACTTATATGTGTTGATTCTGTAGTATGATAGAAAGTTACCTGAATGTGTTTGTTCTGGTCTATGAATGAAATTATTTGACTGCGCTTTCTATTCTCTGAATATGTTGATTTTGTTTATTTGACTGTGCTCTTTTTTCTTTGAATGTGTTGATATTGTTTGTGGATATTCTGTTTTTCTCAAGAACTGTTTTCTCATGTTTGGTATTTTATAGGTAATCATCATGGCAGAACCAGTGGAGGTAAACGAGTATGGAATTCCAATTTCCTCCAACAGTTGTACTCTTGGTCATCGGAAGGGTCGCTTGGTGCGCACTCATATTCCTATTTCTTACCCTGATTGGACTATTGTGCCTGACAAGTACAAGGATAATGTTTGGAATGAGATCAAGGTACATAACTTACCTATTACGTAGTAACTTTATTGTGCCTGACAAGAACAAGTCATGTTTGGTATTTTATACTGATTTTTGTTCATTGTGTAGTAACTTTATTTTGTTCTTGTCTTTCCAGGAAGCATATGATCTGCCTGAGACATCTAAGACTATTACGCTCAAGCAGATGGCTGGTCCGTGGAGGAGAAAGAAATCTGAGCACCGTGACAAGTACTATGATATTTACCATACTCATGAAGAAAGGATTGCAATCACTCCACCAGGGGTTTTAAGTGAGGATTGGATTAAGTTCTGTGAGAATGAAAACAGCGAAGCTGTTCAGCAGAAACGAGTTGTCCTCAAGAGGAAAAGAGCATTATATGAATACACTCACACCGCTGGTCGTAAATCTCATGCTATGGTGAAAGCTGAATTGGTGAGTACATTGTTTCGATTAATAAACCTATGACCTGAACATCTTATGGAATTTAACTACTTTTGTTTATATTTGCAAATTTAGGTAAAGAAGAATCCTGATGCAGAAATCACTGTCGAAAAGGTGTGGCTCAAAACTCATACACAATTGGATGGGAAAGTTTTACCTAGCGCGCAGCCATATGTTGTGAGTCAGTTTCCTTTAATTTTATTTAATTCAAATTCTTGTATAACTATAGATTATAGAACTTAGTATATATTCTTACGTAACTGTAATTGTAGGATAAGCTAAAGGAAAAACAGGAAGAGATCAAAGAACTGCAGGCCACTGGTGCACAAGTAGAAGAACCTTGTGCAGTGACTGCACTTTTTGGAAAGGACACGAGAGGACGTACTCGTACTGTTGGTCTTGTTTATCGTACACAGATCGAGCTTTCTGCTCCCGCAGTTGCCAAGATTGCGGAACTGAAGGCCAAGGAAGGAGTTGTTACTCAAAGAGTGGATGAATTAGGTAACAAGATTGAGGTTCTAATCGAGGGCTTTGGCTCATTATGCAAAACTGTGAATCAAATCCAGTGTAACCAAATTCAGTCGGGAATTCCAGCAGCAACTGCCGCCTCAAACATGGACAGCCATGTAGGTTCGCCTCATTCAGATTCTCGTACTATGACAAGTTCACCTGACACCAGTAATGCGGTCGTCATATTAGATCAGAATCGACATCAGCTCTAGTACGTTGTCTCTCTACAGAAACATAGGAGTCTACAACATTGTTGAACATGGAGAATCAAGCTATTGCACATGGTAGAATCTGTCATGGTGAGTTCGGGAAAATATGCCATGGGGTAGTTGTACCTAAGCATCTTGTTAAGGTGGTGCTCGACAAGATTGTCCTGCCTTTGGAAAAACCTATATCAGCTAACCCTTCGAGCATAGAGAACTTTGGAGATATTGGGGTTGGTGGATATGTGCTTCATCCAAGGATGTGCTTGGACAATGAATTAGCTGGACCAAAAAAGTTGTGCAGATGATACTACTAATGATTGAATACTCTAATCCATCTTGCATTAAATATATCTTGTGTAGTTCACATTTTTTTGGTTTATCATGTATGTGAACAAAACTTTAAACCTTCACACTTTTAACTTTTTTGGTTTATCATGTATGTGAACAAAACTTTAAGCCTTCACACTTTTAACTTTTTTGGTTTATTAATAGAAGTTCACTTTTGTTTCCCGTTCATTCTCCTGTGTATGTACTTAACCTATAATCGTATATGTAGGTTGTTTTGATCTGTTTCGTGTAGGTGAGTTTACTCAAGATCAATTAAACCGGCAGAAGACAACAAAGGGGATATCCATCCCTGGTAAGTACTTGACTTTCTTATGCTTATGTATATATGCTTATGTTTTTAAGTTTATTTGTGGAAGCTGACCTTTGGTTTATATATACTTGCATGTACTACGCGGTGAGAACTGAACTGGGATTGGCATCTACCTGTGCAGGTATAATTCTTCTTTTACGCCTCAGGTTATTCTGACTTTTATTGTTCTATGTGGTTATCTGGCTGCTTTGGTGCTTAGAAGTAGTAGTTATGTACTCTTGCTAGCTATATCTGGAGCAAGTTACATCAGACAAGTATAGTACGTTAGCTGTAGTTGTTTATCTCTTGCTTCCTTCTTGACATTTGACATCAGAGAAGTTGTAGTTGTTTATGTTTTTGTAGTTGTTTATGTTTTTGTAGTTGTTTAGTTCTGTACTCTTGCTGTTTGGAAAGTCATCCATGTAATCCATATATTCTTCTTCAAGCAATTTTTGAGTTATTCTAATTTTTGTTGTCTTATGTTTTTGCAGGTGGTCTGTTTCTGGTGTGTTATGGGATGTGGTGATGGATTGGCGAAGAATCAGCCAAGATCACATACCCATGCAGGAATCATGCCGATCCATTCGTCTCCTAGTTCATTACAGCAAGATTGATTGCGGGTTATGGACTGCAGGCGTATAGATTTGCATGGATCTTTCATAAGTATGTGGATTGGTTGTGGCGATGATTTATGTTATTTGCTTAAGGTCGCAATCGAGTCAAGCTGTTTGCGTAACATGATTTCCAGGTACCAGAATTTTTGTTATTCACTTAAGGTCTAAAACTTAGTTGTTATTTAGAATCAGAAACATAACTGTGTAACTTAGGTTTCTGTAATTTACTCAAGGTTTGAATATTATCAATGAAGAATGAATGAGTTGAATCAATGAATGAGTTAAATGAATTCAGGGGAACTAGTGTTCTGGGTGAAGTCCCCTGGAAAATTGCAGGGTAAACAGAGCTTGTGACTGGAAAAATTGCCAGGTCATGCCCAAATTTTGGCCGGAAATCAGCCGGAAATCAACCTAAATTTTAGCCAGCAATGATATGAAACTGAACGGGAATTGAACGGATTCCGACTGAAATTCTCAGGCCAGGAATAATGTTGACCAGGGCAAGACCATTTTTGACCGGGTCAAGACCTGGAGTCAGGTCAAGGTCCAGGTCAAGTCAACCTTTTTTTTTGTCCTGTGACCAAGAATAACAACACAGTCTCCCTGTTGCGGATTTTTATTTTGAAACAGCTTGACTGTGTTGCGAAACGAGTTGACCCCTGTTTCAACCCAAAATTTGCAATAGGGAGTGAGCTGTTGCAGAATTTTGCATTGCCCTTGTTTGCAACAGCGGTCGACTGTTGCAAACCCGATTTGAAACAGGTTGACTCTGTTTCTATACGCTAAATTTGGTGTAGTGGAGAAAACTACAACCTGTAGAAAAACCTCGGGACCTCGTCCAGATTGAACACCGCACAGTACAAACTGTCTACAAACATTAGCCTACTATAAGACTTGGGATGTAGTAGAGACCAACTCAAGCCCTCCAAGCGAATTGGCTACTATCGCACTCCTTACGTCTCTAGATCCCCCACAGATCGTCACGCACTTGATTCCCCCAGCTGACGTCCTTTACAGGCCTAAGAGTTGCTTTAACCGTTGTTAAAGGCTTGTGTCAATAATTCTTTCTTTGCAACCTCAATTATCAACTGTATGTTTGAACTGTCCTCTATCAGTTTGAGATACACAAAGTGACTTCCATCGGATTACTCCAGGTCATACGAAAATCTACTTACAAGCGGGGCTGACAAGTAAACCGAGTAAACTATGCCCAACTTGTCTCTACCTCAGTTGTAAAAAGAATCACTTAAGAAACTTATACAACTGGAGCTAACTAGGTCTTACAACACCGAGTGCAGCCATGCGTTGCTTCTTTACAACCCTGTGTGTAACGTATCAGTTCTTGAATGGCCTTATATCATAATAGAAGGACCGTAGAATAGACAAGAACGTGATCAGGTTACCAAGGTTACAGGTTACTCCGATTTCAACCACTAAGGTCTCAATCTCCTACCTTTGCTTCCCAACTCTCAAGAGAAGTCTTTATAGTCGTTAGGTAATTCCCACAGAGGAACTGCTACCTAGTAGAGGATGACTATACCACAACAAGCATTCACCGAAGTGAAAAGAGCTTACGATCAATTCCACAGAGAAATCTCACGTATGCTTGATGCTTGCGGTTTTTCGTCCCAAACCCTCTATTTATAACACTCAATAAGATATGTTGCTTAAGAATAAAGCAACTAGTTACTTGTCCCACAAGTTTAGGAAACCCTAACTTGCAACCCAAGTAAACAGAGATTTATCTCAATTGGAATTCATTAAACATTTATTTGCCAAGTGTTTTGTTAGCTCAAAAACACTTCAAGATAGAAATCCAACAGACCAGAGATTATCTTTATCTTATTGACTCATTGATATTCGTTAGATGGACCACAAAAGATATTTCGTGATAACCAAGTCCAACTAGATAAAGGAGTCAGAGTTTAACCCGTGTGAAAATTCCAGAGAATATTCACCTTGTACGGTTCGCAAACCGTCCTTCTGAATTCAGGCCAGATACATCGAATATGTGGTTCACATACATGTACGTGTACAAATTGATGCATTGGAACTCAGGAGAAAATCCAAAGTCACTGTTCACGAATCGGTTTGTGAACCGCCTTAGTTCAGAATTTGGGTTTAACTGGATCCGCTGGAAGTTCTGGGCTGGGCCAGTACTTAGACGTGTTAGACGCCCTCAACTATAATCCACTGGACTCTTGCTCAAGAGTACTCATGTAGATTCACCCATATCCTACAAGTGATTTGCAAGCAAACCATTGCTATGGAAAGATGGTATCAAATCTATCTCATGCATTCTTGTAACCTTAGTATTCGTGGGAACAAATACCAACATAACACATGGTCATGTAGACAAGAACATGATCTCAATCGCTATTAGTATCTCTACTTAAGTAGCCGACTATTTCGAAAGATAAAATAAGTAGAATAGAAGTGAAGATACGAAATTAGGTTTAGATCATACCTTCACCAATTATCCGGTGTTGATCCGTTGATCTAAGAGATAATTAGACTTTGCTTTGATCTACTAATCTTCTCCTAGTGATTGAATCTACCTGATCGACAATGTGATATGAACAATTTGCTTCAACTAACCATACTAACAATAAAGTAAAGAGAGAGATTGTTTAGAGATAAAGAGTCTAGTCTTGTTTTCTCATTAATGAATTACTTGGTTTACAGATGAGGCATGGCTGGCCTTTTATAGACGACGGGAATACAAGTTTGGGGGTAAATCAGTAAATACATCAGATAAATATCTTAGATCCGATTGTTTCGCTCGCATTCCCGCCTCTTGGATGACAAAACCTCATAGTCTCCGATGTTGCTTAACCGTCTTAAGTCGTGTCAGGTTCTGTATCCACATCCATTTGCGCCTATCCGGACTCTGGTACCTTGGTCTTTTCCTTCTCTGAGTCGTTATGCAGGGCCTGCAATACCTCTAGCCCAGTTCATGTTGCCTTCTGTGGTGGATGCTATATTTTGTCATCTACATATTTGCCCCCAGTTTTATTGAAAACTAGTCTGAGGACTGGTTTTGAATTAAGCTTTGTATTTTTTG
>JAJJMA010028843.1:0-15679 GCA_023529015.1 Papaver nudicaule
GCTTATGCACCTGTTTCATCCCTTGTTTCCCTAAGCTAAAATCTCTCATATCCTAGCTCGCCATCCCCTTGTTTCCCTAAGCTAAAAACATGTCCCCTCTTGCTTGCCTAGCTCACGTCCATGTATGGGTGGCCCATGGCCATCCCATCCTAGCCAAGCCATCCCTTGCTCACGTCCCCTTGCTTGTCCTAAAAACTCTCATCTCTTGGCTTGCCTAGCTCACATCCATGGATGGGTGGCCCACACGGCCATCCCATCCTAGCCCACGCCATTCCCTTGCTTCCCCAAAGCTAAAACCTCTCCCATCCTAGCTCACGCCCATCCCCTTGCTTCCCTAAGCTAAAATCTCTCCTACCTTGCGTCCCTAGCTTGGTCTTGGCCGTGGCTCATGCCACGGCCCCACACCTTTGGGCCTTAGCCGTGATCCATGTCGTGGCCCCACTTTGTTGCTAGCGCAGCTCTTTTTGTAGACCCCCACTTTCATAGGTCGCCTACAAAACAATGGTAGGGCCAACTTTCATCACTCACCATAGATTGAGGGTCCCACTTATTCATTCTTGAGCTACTTCTACTTATGGGTCCCGCTGATCCAATTCCTAGATGATTATGGACTTTATTGAATCCATGATACTCTAGTTTCCTAATCGAATTCGGAAATCTGGTAGATTACGAATTGCCTCAAAGGACGATTTTTACGGCCCAATCCGTGAAGAATCTGGAGAATCTTCCTTCACGAAAGTTTCTCCTCTATGAGTTCCCCATAACATACTAAAATTTCGTGATTTTATCGAATATAGGCTGGCCTGGGTGATTTTTGGAATAGATGACGTGTAAACTGTCCTGAAATCTGAATATGACGTAATGTTATGGTCCATCCTCATACATCCTATATCTAACTTTCTAATAAGATTATTATGCTATGCAACATAGCTTATTATCATTCATGTGGCCTATCTTTAGGTCTTGAATTGGAAACATTCATGCATTCTTGGTTGTGGCTACGCTATGTTAGCATCACTCGCATGTTTTCCTGATTATAGACTTGCTTCTATAATCAATGCTACAATTCTTGATCATGGCTCATGGCTATGACTTATATTATTTTGGACATTCATATGTCTCTATTACTCAGAGAATTGGTGCATTATATGCCACAAACCAATTTCTCATATTTATGGCAAATCGAAAGTCGTATTTACTTGACTATTGCCACAAAGAGTTGCTGAAATCCTCTCAGTCTAAATGGTGATTGCATAGCTCAATCCTTAGACTTCTCTCATTGGTTTAAATGGCGATTGCCCGGCTCAATCCTTAGACCAAACTTAAAAGAGATACACAAGCTTATCGTTTAATTCTCTACTTTTATGCGAAGTCCTGAGTTTACCAGTAATTGGTACGACTTTGCACTTAGTCATCTTTGACTTAACAAATATTCAATACTTAACAAATCTTACGAGAATCAAGTTAGTTACATGGGGGGATATTCTTTAGGGTTTTGGTTTGGCGGTCTACGACACGTGTGATTGCAACGGCTCAATCACTCAACGGGAAAGAAAGCTAAGTCGTGCGAACGTTGCTGAAAAGAGGGGATGAGAAAGTGGGTTGTTAGTCTTCGCTAATATTAGGCGCAAGACTCTTAACAACTGTTCCCACTTACTCCACACTCCCACTCTTCCACTTCTTCCACTTCTTACGAGATCAGTTGGAATTCTATTGCTATAAATAGGTCACTCGACCAGTTTGGAAAGACAGAACGAACAAGAACAAGTTCAACAGTTCAAGTTTAATTCAGTGCAAGTATAATCAATCTATCTCATCGGTAATTGATTAACTCTTCTCATTCAGCATTCAATATCTAGTGAGAACTGAATATCCATTTTTTTAGCAATTTGAATCACAACATTACAGAAATCATAACAATTCTCTGATCTCATCTTTCTCGGCTTCCCTCCCTTAAACCAACCCTATTTCCTCTTCTTGTAACTGAAGCAATACTCGAACGGCCATTTCTTGGTTTAGGCGAGTCTTGTTCGATCTTGACCTCTCGAATACCATTACAATCTCATACTACATCATTACACTTCACACTTTACCCCTCAGATTCTCTTTATTGTTTTACACCTAAAACACTAGGCACCTCTATTTATACTAGTTTGGTTTCCCTAAACCTCTTAGGAATCTATTTCCTTATCTAGGAAATATATCCTTCTTTAGGAAGTTATTTCCTTAACTAGGAATCCTTCCCTAATAACAATCCTACTCTATATAGGCTTCCTTCCCTAAATAGAATTCTTCCCTCAATTAACTTGAGGTCGACTAAGTTCCTAAAGAGACTTGGATACACATGTATCATGGGCCCCCCTTAAGAACTTGAACTCTTGTGAGAGTTAGAAATTGAGGTTAGGGAACTCGAGAGTTCTTTTCTCCTTATTGAACCAGTTCGCCTTGCTAGGAACTTGACTTTGACATCCAATTAGGAAAGCTTGTTTTTCTCCTTGTCACGTCTTAGTAACTCTTCGCTACAAAATGCAATCTTCTTTCAGCAGCTCTTCTCGATTAAACCACAAGTCTTCTACGCGCGGTTAGATCTTCTTGTCATCCCCATCATCATCCAGTAATGGTGGCTCAAACAACTTCTAGTATTCGGCATTAATGACCGAGTACATTCCTAGATAAGGTGGTACATCGAGACGAAAGGCATTGTCACCAATCTGGTCGAGAATACGAAATGGTCCATATCTCAATGGATTCAACTTCTTACCTTCTCCCTTCAACCTTTCCTTACCTAACTTCAACCATACCATGTCACCAACACCGAAATTACAAGGAACAAGATGCTTGTCATGTTTTGCCTTGTATTTGGCTTGTGACTTCTTCAATTGTGCTTCAACGGTCGCATGAATTTGAGAAATCTTCTCCAAGAATTTCTATGCCTTTTGTCTCTCACTTCCTTCTTTTCCCCCAACTGTTGTATCACTTGAAACACCAAATCGAAAGGACTAGGTGGTAAGTAGCCATAACACGTCTCGAAAGGAGACTTTCCCGAAGAACTGTGAACCGCTCTATTGAAAGCAAACTGTAGATATGGTAGACTCTCATCCCAAGTATTAGGATGCTTAGAATTATACCCACGTAACATGTGAACCATAGTCCTATTGACCACCTCTGTTTGCCCGTCTGTTTGTGGATGAAAAGCCGTACTCTTCTTTAACCTAGTGTCCATCATTCTCCACAAAGAATCTCAAAAGTGACTAAGAAACCGACTATCCATATCAAAAATAATCGAGGTAGGCAAACCAAAATGCTTCCACACATGCTCGAAAAAGAGCTTCGCTGCACCCGCTCCCGTCACCGTCTTTGTACATGGAATTAACGCAATCATCTTGCTAAACCGGTCAACCACAACGAACAAGTAATCATGACTAGACTTGGTCTTCGACAATCCACCAAGGAAATCCATAGAAATACTCTTCCAATGTCTTGATGGTACCTGTTAGAGCATTGCTCGGTTGAACCCATTGATATTGCTATCTAAAGTCAGTTGTCAAGTTTAGATGACAAAAATACAATCCTTGATAAGTTTACTCTACCACTCGGACTAGGATAGTTTTAGGTAATCGAGATGAAGACCATTGAAGATGAAGACCGAAGCTTACTACTTGATAAATCATAACGTCCTCACTAAAGGTTAGAAAGGTTTTTCCTTTCCATGTTTCGTATATGTCATTCTATCATATCAATAGTCTATGATGTTGTTTATATTATCCGAAGGTTTTTTAAGTGGAATATACCCTTTCGTATTAGTCACATCCGTGATCATATGCCTAAGGAGAAGTAAGTTGAGTTGTCTCAGGAAATGACCTCAACAGTCTACGTGTTCATGAATGCGTACACATGTTGCACAAGGCATTCCTGAGAACGAGTATTTGTATATGAACAAGTTCTCTGTTTCTCCTGAACTCCAAAATACCTACTCTATATACGCGTTCATATAAGCCATGGAAAACTTCCATTGAAGTTTTCGGTTGGGTGGGTTTAGTTTTCGAAATTAGACATTACTTGGCCCATGGAATTCAACTACTTAATCCATGCAATGTTCAACTAGCTTGAACCTAAATTGTCAGCCTTCTATCAAGGTGAGTCTTCCTATGACCATTGGTCTTAACCAAAGGTTAGAAGAAGATTGAGACTGGGTATTCAAGCTATGGACTTTTAAGATACGGAACTTGCTTGAGCCCTACTCAAGGTTGCTTAACTTTAAAGCAAAGCCTCCCTTGATGATCACTATAAATAGATGACCTTCTGCAAGATACAATTCCAATCCTCTACACATCTGTGTATCCTTGCATAAAGGTTGGTCGTCATCTCGAAGTCCTTTTCTTGTACTACGACTATTGAAAGACTTCACTTGAGGATCGTGAAGCACAAGTCGGAAGTAAAATTCTCGATCTTGTATCTTAGGTCGATTGAATTATTTCAATCTTATCACGACCAAGATTTGATAGAAACTTCGTAAGGTAGATCTCGTATCGTAAACCCTAGAAGTTCCGTAACACATATTCGCGAACTAGGTTTAATACTAAGTTCGTCAAGCGTTATGAGGTAAAACTGTTTAGGCTAGATCAATAAGCCATATTCAGTAAAAACCGATTTCCATTAACCTTGACTCTAAGTCTAAAGGAAATCACAATCGTATTGTCGTTTAATCACTGGGATACTTTTATGCGTCCTGTTATAGGTAGGGTAACGCTAGTCTTCACGAAGGGAAGTGGAGCAACTCCTAGGCCTGTAAAGGACATCAGCTAGGGGATCAAGTACGTAGGTTTCTGCGGGAGCCAAGAGACGTAGAAGCACATTGGTAGCCGAATTGCTTGTAGGATTAATTCAGTCTCGATACATTCCAGTCTGAAGTATAAGAGTAGGCTAGCATCTGTATTCCGTTAATACTGAGGGTGTTCACATCTGGACGAGGTCCCGGGGTTTTTCTGCTGGTTTGCAGTTTCCTCGTCAACAAAAATTATGGTGTCTTGCATTACTTTTCCCTTCCGCATTATATTATCTCTGATCTATATAATTGAAGTAATTGCAAGTTTGTTGATTCATAACCTTTGAGTGAATCCATCTCTCTTGAGATCTACGAGAACTACGTTCTTGTTAGGGTTCGGTTCTCTGAACTATACTCAGGTTATTGTTTGAATATTGATTTGTGAGATCGTTCAAACAACCATAATCAACTAGGTTCACGAATTCAAAAGTTGGTGATATATCTCGGTATCCCCTCATTTTCAGTTGGTATCAGAGCCGGCAAACACCTAGAAAGACGTAACTGTCTGGTGTTTGACGCTTTCGTGAACTATGAACACACATTCTGCGAATGTTCATGTTCCACCAGTCTTTGATGGCACAAACTATATATGGTGGAAATCTGCTATGCGGTCGTTTCTACAATCTCGAGACTTTGACAGTTAGGTCTACGTGATTGATGGATATACACCACCTACCCTTGTTTAAGGAGAAGGTAATGCTATTGTCACTCGTAATAAGAAACCAAGCGAGTATGATGAAAACGACAGAGCAAAAGTAGAAGTTAATGCGCTTAATGCCATCATTCACACCATAACTCACGATCTGCATCATCATGTGGGGACATGTGAATATGCTAAAGATGTTTGGGATATTTTGAAAACAGTATACGAAGGTAATATTGCGGAAAAAGAAGCCAGACTTCAAAATCTTATGACTGACTGAGAAAATCTCTGAATGTCCGATGAAGATACCTTTGCAGAATTTGAACACAAACTCTCAGAAATTGTGAACGCCTCTTTATCATTAGGGAAAACCATCGAAGAAAGAGATATTGTGCGAAAAATTTTAGGTCACTTCCTCCCAGATATGATTCAAAAAATCATGTCATCCAAGAAAAGCACGGATATGACATATCCAGAGGTGATTTGGTTTCTAAACTAAAAATCTTTGATTATGAGTATCAAAGTAAGGTCATATCCCTAAAGGCTCAAACCCTGAGACACCTCTTGATAAAAACCCTAATTCTGAATGTGAAGATGATGAGGAACTTAAGTCTATACTCTCACTCGTCTCTCAATCAGTAAGATTGATGTTGAAAAAGAAAAGGAACCCACGAACCTTCTCTTCTTCCAACAAAAAACAGAATTTGGAAAATACAGAAGATTTACCACAGTGCTTCAAATGTCTAGGTTATGGTCATATCTCTCCGGATTTCCCTAACAAAGATTACTGTGATAAACTGAAAGCCTTTAATGCAACTCTTGACTGTCCTGAAGAAGAGCATTTGGGGTTTTTTCCTTCTCATAAGGATCTCTATTCAACTTGCTTGTCTCTGAGTGCTCATCATGATGATATCTATCAAGATAAGCAAAACTGTTTTCTGACAGAAAAACTCATTCTGCTTCAAAAACATCTTGAAAAAGAACGACTTGAACATAAAGCAGACAAGGAACAATTCATGCTTGAATTGTCAAACCTTGAATATCGTATTCAGAACTATGAAAGACACTCACTTTCTAGTATAATGTATCTTCATAACATCGAAACTCAACAATTAAGATAAGATAACTTAATACTCAGGAACATATTAGACAGTTTGTCTACTTCAAAAGGAGTTTCCATTGAGAGTGAGAAAGTGAATAATTGTAGAACTTCATCAAAGAAGTTGTCTCACATGAGACCTCCTCGTGATCTTGTATCTCGACCTACAATTAATGCTTCTGTTAAAAAGCCAGCCTCACCTAAGACTGTAAAGAAATGGGTTGAGAAAAGGCATGTCAAACGGATCATTGAAGATATATTTCTGGTATTCGGAAAAATATTAATAAGTCTCTTTCAAATTGCAGTGAAATCATTCATTCAATAGAGACGAATCTATCAGACATGATTCTAAAGACTGATCATCCATGTATGTCTTCTAGTAGCAGTTCGTGGATCTCATCTAAAAGAAAGAAGAGAAATTCACAAGGTCCTATAGACCGGACCATGTCGCCCCCTTCTCAATAAGAGACAGGACTCTCGCTATTGGTAATCCTTGTAGCGAGAAAAGGTCTAAAATATGATTGTGTATAAAAATTATTTTAAGATCATGCATAAAAAAATATTTACCTATTTTTTAATAAGACAATAATCTATCATCTCTTAAAAATAGTTGAGCAATGATCTCCAAAAGAGATGTGTCCACGCTCAAAGGGTTATGTGATCCTTTGTCCTGTTGGTTTATGATTACCAATGTTGTTATCATAATTGTCTTACATCACCTATCTTACGCCTCCTAAATTGCAGTGAGCCGAAACAAAAATCGTTATCAAATGGTGTTATCACATCAAAAATAAGAGTCCAAAATGTAATGACTCGATGTGGATGTTAACAAGTTTTGTGCTACTTCTAGAATTCTCCCTGCCTCTGGCTCTTAAGGCAAGAGTCGAGAACATGACCCATGGGAGTTACTATGAGCAAGCCAAAAGGAATATATGCTCTTAAAATCATATTGTTGACATTTTTAAACTTAATACTTAAAGTAAAAAATTGTCTTATGAGATGTACCCTTGTGGTCATACTAAGCTTAATTGCCCTTTTTTACCTCAAACAGTTGTATAAAGGACGTTCATGACTTGTTATGAACGATATCCTGTCCCTTTAATAAAAAAAACTAAACTCTGTGTCTGACCCTTATAAAGGGAAGAGTAGGAAGGGATATTTAATCAGTCTAAAAGAAGGAATACTTCCCTCCATAGAACTGAAGTTGCAAGATGAATGATAATACATGGACTGTTGTTCTACCTTCCTGTAAAAAGTTTCGAATTGAATCTTCAGACAGTGAATCTAGTTTGACACAAGGAAACAAAGCAATGCTAGCTCAATGCGCAATCCCATGTGTTTCTGAAGAACAGAGAAAGGTATCCGATATGAAACTTGACATTGTTCTTGAACACGTTCAAAGTTTAAGCAAGGAGCTTAACAACCTCACCAATCTCATCAATGACCTCACCTCAAGAGTAGCTGTTATTGAACGAGAATGGTCTATCTATGAAGAACCAGAGAAGGAAGTAACTGAAGAATAATTTCTTTTCTTCTTTACATTATCTAGATGAGAGAAATCTTTGTTTCATGATGAAAGGCAATCTTCCTAAGCCATCTTTGGCTTTTAAATTCTATGAGTTGTTAGCTTGAATGCAATACCTAAAAATTCATCTATGAATATTATCCTTATGAATGTATTGCATATATCGTGAACTTGCTTTTTAGCCATATCACCCGTTCGGGTAAAGCAATTCATGAAGAACTATCAAAATCCATGCTTCTGATTCTTATGGCTAAGGGGAGACGATTTTGATAAGGAGGAACCTCGTAGGATACAATGTTGGACTCCGCCGGATAAAATGTTGTACCTTTAATTCTTAGTCTTACAACCACTAAGAAGGGGTAACCTTATGTTTTCTCTAAAGACGATGGTTGACCGAAACTCTCTGAGGATTTGGAAGATCAAACCTTGAATTCCTATTTGACCGTAAATGGTTAGGGAAGAAAAACATAATTGCAATTTTACTTGTAAAATTGTGCTTCACCCAAGAATTTATTCCAAATCCTTGCTTGGGAAGGTCGTCGCGTTGTTCCTTTTCGAATGAAAAACAATGGGGGAGAGTTCTTTTGAACTTGTGCTTCATGGTAATATCTTTTTGGGGTGTGCGGTTGTGAAAATTGTGAGAGAATTGCATCTTTTTATCTCTCGTTTCAGGTATGTTTACCTTTGTCTACATTAATTGATGATATTTTATGAGGATACCTATTTTTCTTTTTCTTTTGTCTATTTTTGTGACAAAAGGAGGGGGAAATCTTGTAGTAAGGGGGAGTAAAATCTTTCTATCTACTACGACAAATGTCTACAGCATTGTCATAAGAGGAGTAAAATCGATGTGCTTGTCATGTCAAAGCAAAGGTTAGTGTATTGAGTAAGGGGGGAACATATCATATTGTGTAGTATCTTTAAGCATCGATGCAATATGCTAACAAGTTTTATATACTACTCAATTGCATAACAAACTCTTGTTGGACTATGTCCTTCTAGAACCAAGATGTGCGGTTACTTTGAAGTTTGTTATCTCTACCTGAATCTTCACTTGCAGGAACACTCTTATTTAAAGACGTTGAAGATTACAAGAAGATCAAGTACATTGTGGTTAGGGCTAAAAGATTTTACTTGTTGAATCCATATGTAAGATTGGTTTTGTCACTAAAATTGACAAAGGGGGAGATTGTTAGACCATTGCTCGGTTGAACCCACTGATATTGCTATCTAAAGTCAGTTGTCAAGTTTAGATGACAAAAACACAATCCTTGATAAGTTAACTCTACAACTCGGACTAGGATAATTTTAGGTAATCAGGACGAAGACCATTGAAGATGAAGACCAGAGCTTAGTACTTGATAAATCATAACGTCCTCACTAAAGGTTAGAAAGGTTTTTCCTTTCCATGTTTCGTATTTGCCATTCTATCATATCAATAGTCTATGATGTTGTTTATATGATCAGAAGGTTTTTTAAGTGGAATATACCCTTTCGCATTAGTCACATCCGTGATCATATGCCTAAGGAGAAGTAAGTTGAGTTGTCTCATGAAATGACCTCAACAGTCTACGCGTTCATGACGCGTACACATGTTGCACAAGGCATTCCTGAGAACGAGTGTTTGTATAGGAACGCGTGCATGTACACGTTCATACGAGTTCTTTGTTTCTCCTGAACTCCAAAATACCTACTCTATGTATGCGTTCATGAACGCGTTCATATAAGCCACGGAAAACTTCCATTGAAGTTTTTGGTTAGGCATGTTTAGTTTTCAAACTTAGACATTACTTGGCCCATGGAATTCAACTACTTAATCCATGCAATGTTCAACTAGCTTGAACCTAAATTGCCATCCTTCTATCAAGGTGAGTCTTCCTATGACCATTGGTCTTAACCAAAGGTTAGAAGAACATTTACACATCTGTGTATCCTTGCATAAAGGTTGGTCATCATCTCGAAGTCCTTTTCTTGGACTACGACTATTGAAAGACTTCACTTGAGGATCGTGAAGCAAAAGTCGGAAGTAAAATTCCCGATCTTGTATCTTTTGCACTTGAATTATTTCAATCTTATCACGACCAAGATTTGACAGCAACTTTGTAAGGTATCGTAAACCCTAGAAGTTCTGTAACGCATATTCACGAACTAGGTTTAATACTAAGTTCGTCAAGTGTTAGGTGGTAAAACTGTTTAGGCTAGATCAATAAGCCATATTCAGTAAAAACTGATTTCCATTAACCTTGACTCTAAGTCTAAAGGAAATCACAATCGTATTCTCGTTTAATCACTTGGATACTTTTAGGCGTCCTGTTAGAGGCAAGGTAGCGATAGTCTTCACGAAGGGAAGTGGAGCAACTCCTAGGCCTGTAAAGGACGTCAGCTAGGGGAATCAAGTACGTAGGTTTCTGCGGGAGCCAAGAGACGTAGGAGCACATTGGTAGATGGATTGCTTGTAGGGTTATTTCAGTCTTGATACATTCCAGTCCGAAGTCTGAGAGTAGGCTAGCGTCTGTATTCGCTTAATATTAAGGGTGTTCAAACTGGACGAGGTCCCGGCGTTTTTCTGCTAGGTTTACAGTTTCCTCTTTAACAAAATTCGGGTGTCTTGCATTACTTTTCCCTTCCGCATTATATTGTCTCTGATCTATATAATTGAACTGATTGCAAGTTTGTTGATTCATAACCATTGAGTGAATCCATCTCTCTTGAGATCTAAAAGAACACGTTCTTGTTAGGGTTCGGTTCTCTGAACTATACTCAGGTTGTTGTTTGAATATTGATTTGTGAGATCGTTCAAACAACCATAATCAACTAGGTTCACGAATTCAAAAGTTGGTGGTGTATCTCGGTATCCCCTCCTTTTCAGTACCTGTAATGGTAGATACAACCCATGTTTCCTGTTTGAGGGTTTAGATATGCAACACAACTTACAACCTCGAACAAACTTAGCCACATCATCTTGCATCTTTGACCAAAAGACATAACGACGTAGGTTGAGTAACATTTTATTCATCCCAAAGTGTCCAGCAACTCGAGATGTATGTGCTTCTCTCAACCATTGCAATCGATCCCCATCTCCCGAAATGCACAATAACATACCTTTGTATAATAACCCATCTCGAAGTTCATACTCACCTTTCAAACCACCCTTCACTTTCTTTAACACCTTCATGAAGTCTTTACTGGATGCGTATGACTCCGCATACTCTTGAGGAACAATTGGTTGTATTCGCATAACCACCAATAAACTAACTGGTGGTCTTGACAACATATCGGGCAACTTGTTTGTAACTCCCTTATTGTACTTGATGATTATATGAAATGCCATCAAGTAAGACATCCACTTCATGTGTCGAGATTGTTGTAATTTGGTTTGTGCATGTAGATACTCCAACAATTTATGATCCGAATGCAGCACCACTTCCTTACCTAAGAGATATACTCTCCAATGTTTAACACATTGATACAAGGCACAAAATTCCTTGTCGTAAGGTAGATAGTTCTTAATAGCACCCAAGAACAATTCTGAATGGTACTCCACTGGTTTACCATCTTGTAGTAACACTCCTCCTAATGCATAGTTAGAATCGTCTGACTCAACTTCAAAAGTACGTTGTAAATTAGGTAAAGCTAATACCGGTGCTTCTGAAATCTTCTTCATAAGTAACTGAAAAGCGTTTTCGTGGGTCTGTTGCCAATCAAACTTTGCCTTAGCCCCTGTCATACCATGTAGTGGCCCAGCAATAGTAGAAAATTTTCTAATAAACTTGCGCAAGTATGTGCAAGCTCCCGACCTCAGTCACCGTGCTAGGTCTTAGCCAATTAGTGATTACCTCAACCTTCCTTGGATCAATCTTACGTTTTCCACCACCAACAATAGTTTAGATATACCAACTCTTTCTTTCCAAACTCACACTTCTTTTTGTTCAACTTCAACTGGCCTTTATGTAACACTTGAAATACCTTCTCAACGTGAACGAGATGTTCTTCCCAAGTTTTGATATATACGAGGATATCATCCAAGTAAACAACGACAAAATCTTCTATAAAGGGTCGTAACAAATCATTCATCAAACGCATAAACGTCGCTGGAGCATTACACAAACCAAACGGCATCACCAACCATTTGAACAAGCCTTGTTTGGTATTGAAAGCAGTCTCATGTATCATCTTATCGAACTCTCACTTGATGATAACCAGATTTAAGATCCAATTTTGTAAAGAATCGAGCACTCTCCAATTGATCCATCATGTCATCTATCCGTGGTAACGGGTACCGGTTCTTAACTGTGATCTTGTTTAAGGCTCGGTAATCTATACACATATGCCAGCCTCCATCCTTTTTCGGCACCAACAACACTGCTGATCCACATGGTGAAGCACTAGTTACTATAACTCCTAATTCTAGAAGTTCTAATACTTGTCTCTTTATCTCCTCAGATTCTTCCACAGACGTGCGTAAAGACCCACATTAGGTAGAGAATTTTCCCCCATCAACATGATCTCGTGTTCCACACTCCTCTTTGGTGGCAATCCCTTGATTTCTGAAAACAAATCTTCATATTTCTTCTTTAACCTATCAAGGTCGTCTTCTTGTTGTTTAGACAAGGTAGTCAAACAAACTCTACCTGGCTTCTCTGCTAGAATACGGATCACAAGGAGAATAAACTTTGTACTAACATTCACCAACCGCTTAGCCTGAGTGGTTGTAATCAGGCTTGCTCCTTCAAGGGGTGTGAGTACCAAAAATCCCCATCGACACATGGCGCACGATTAAAGCCCAGAGCAACATAATAGACTACAACATCGCACACAGATGCTTAGATATTAAGCTAGTGCAACTTAATAAGCTACAACGACACTCACCTCAGCAAAAGTAAGAATACCTAGCAACTAGAAATAAGGACAATAGGATAATTACATAAAGATATATTTATCTCATAAATAGAAAGCAATGTAGAGATCAAAAAGGATGGAGTCTTTGAACTAAGAGGGGGACGTTACCTTTGTTCTCACCACTAAAACTCACTGAGCTCTAATGGAATTCTAATTTTGTAAGGAAAGATCAATAAATTCTTAAAACCATCTTTTACCCCTTGAAATATATTACTTATGATGTCTAATTCAGTAGATTAAATGTGTTTGATTTCTTATGTACTTGTTTATTTACTTGTTGTGATTCTATATTCATTAGTATTTGTATATATGAATCAAGAGTCATGATCTTATTCATTGGTTGTTGTTGTCACTAAAACGACAACAACAATTTGGTGCTAGAAACAGGGACTTCGGTCTCTGGTAAATGATTTATCCTTTCTGTGCAAATTGTATTTTTGTTTTTGTTTTTGATAAATTTTTCTCCTGTGCACCTCATCTTTGAGGCAGTGTCAATATTTACTGTGTTGCCGTTGTTTCATTAGTTCTGGTACTTATTTTTGGTTTTGTTAGCAAACTAACAGAGATCCACCTTTGACTCTCAGTTGGTACTGTTTTAAAACCAACTGGATTTCCACCTCCTTTTCCCTGATAACTAATTGATTTCCAATTAATAGCTCGGTTTTAGTTGTTTACAAACAACTAGCCGCTTTTTATTGTCTTGATTTCTCATAATCAAAGAAGCTTAATCTGGTTTTCAGTCTTCTTGACTCTCTCTTCAATCTGATTGAAGTTTTGGTTCAAATGTCTTTGGATTGAAGGACTAACCAACTAATTTTTTTCTTGAGTTTGGTGATTGATACACAGATTTCACGGTTTGGAAAGGATCAAGCACTACGGATGTGGAGGGTAAAACACCCTCGGGACACGTGTCAAGATCAAAAGGACCGAGCTCTCTCCCAAGAAATACCGCAGCCTTGCTTCGGATTAACCTACAGAGTTTCCCCGAGGCAGAACATGGCGAGGGAAGATTCGCACCGGTCGTCGAAGGAAAGAAATGCGAGGACATCTTCGGAGTAATCTCACCGAAGGAACCGCCTTACTCGACAGGTTCTGACACCACCACGATTGAGTAGTCTGTCTTATTAGCTGTAAACCATTCAGACTCGGCTTATATAAGGCGAGCTCGAGAAACTTTGTAAGGGTTGGATTTTTGGTGTAACCTAAGTGGTGTGAGTGGGATTAGGTCTGTATCTCCTCTAACTCCTTAGGATCAAAGTAGTTAATATCGTGTATCGGTATCGTATCGGCTAAGGACGATACACCTATACAAAAGATAATATCGGATATAATCGGGGATACATAAACAACCTCATAATTTTAATTAATTGAAGTTTATCTACATATCACTAGTTTAAGTACTTTCATAAGATTATCAACAGTGAATGTAAAGGTATATGATATCAAAATCCATAATTAGTAAATAAATAGCACCATGTCATCCCCTAAAGCTACGATGATCAATAAATAGTTAAGTAGGGCGATATAATTTCATTTACGACTTGGAAGCATCAATGGTTAAGATGAAAACTTTAGTTTTAGTTTTTATGAATCGGCGCTCTAGGCGATATAATAGATTAACAACAAACAACAATGATGACTAGGGTATTTCAAAAAAAAATATTAAAAAAAATATCTACGAATTTACCCTTGTTGATTTTATCCATGTATCGGTAAAATTTGTATATCGGTATGTATCGGGCGATACGAACGATTTTATCGGCCGATCTTTGTATTGGGGATATTTTGGGTATCGTATAGGTCCAAAGGGGATACATGATATATCAGGATAATATCGGGCGATACAAACGATATTAACTACATTGCTTAGGATCATATCCATGTACTAGTTAGGCAGAAATATTGTTCACCGTTATTCTTATCTCCATGTTATCCATTTATGAAATTATCTTCGGTATTGATCTTAGGATCTTCGCACTATGCATTTTACGTAAATAAGCATTGGTTTGGTTAACTGTTTGCTGTAGAGTATAAAGTACCTATGCAGATTTTATACTCACACAGTTTGGCGCTAGAAACAGGGACTGATTAAAACAACTTAGGGTTTGCCTGTGAATCAGGGTTTTTAAATTCTTTTGGGAAAATTTTTTCTAGGGTTTTTCAAAAAACTCTTTCTTAAAAATGTATTTTCATCATATTTTCATTACAAGCTCCCTCACCTTGGACGTCTAAAGACCTTCAAAGCTTTAGTATGTTCAAGGGTTTCGAGAAAATCATCAGCATGATAAGATCAAAGTCTCTATAAGGATTTCAAACCTTGAAACACATAGATCTAATCAAGAGCATATCAAACTTCTTCAAAAGTTCCAGAAAATACCCTAAAAAGGCTTGTTCTATAACTACTTTCCGAAAAATAAACCTAGGGTTACTTTGGGGTTCTTAGTACCTAATCTATATTTGGAAATAAACTTCGCAACTCTCGTACTCAGAGCATAAAACTCGGAAAGAGACGGTTCACCAAAACCTCCCAGTTGGGGAAGGTAGATTTGGACAAAACCAGATTACAGCTAGGGATTGGCCAAAACGAGTACAATCCACGCTAAAGTCTCGCATGATAAAATCTGTTACAGCAGACAGACATACCTGTCAGACCGTAATAGCCGCCTTGGACCTCACGTTTTTTTTTTT
>JAJJMA010028843.1:15779-26850 GCA_023529015.1 Papaver nudicaule
AACAAGTACAGTCCAACACAGGGAACGCATAAATGAAGACGAGGTACACATCGAGGACCTAGGCCCAGACGGAGAAGGGCTCCCAGAGGGTAATGCACTACCTCCACAAATACAAGAAGAAGATGGTGAGAATGACAAAGGCGAAGGCGAAGATGTCGTGCCAGCACATCAGCCCACCGAAGAAAATACGGCGAGGGCTGCACAGTTCATGAAATTGATTCTGAAACACAGGAAAATAAGGAAGCTAAAAAAGCAACTAGCAGAGGCAAATAAGAAGGCGGCAGAAAAGTCGGTTTCAAACTACAAAGGAAGCAACGAGGGGCATTCTCGCCCACACACCGTATCTCAGTCAAAGGGGGACTCTGCATCAAGGAGTCATACCAAGATCAAGGGTGACGGCGAAGGCCATGTAATTGTGGTACCGAGCAAGAGAACTGAGCCCAGTATTCGTCCGAAGGGGAAAAGCACACACTCGGTCAACGAAAACGAACAAGCGAAGTAAGATGCCGAAACACAGGCACTGCAGCAAGTAATGTTGGATCAAATCAAAAAACTTCGAGCTTAACTTTTTGATAACAGAATGCAATCAAGTGATAGGATAAACTGACACAGGCAATAAATGATGTCAATCGCTCGTCGCTAAGTCCAGAAATTCTCTCTAAAGCCATTCCGGTAAAATGCACCATGCCAACCTTCGCATCAATCTTTGATGGTTCGGGAGACTCAACTTTGCACATCAAAATGTATCTACGAGTGTTCTTGACTTATGCTGATAAAGACGAGGTGTTTTGCAAGTATTTTCCTTCTAGCTTAAAAGGGGAAGCCTTGGCTTGGTACGATAACCTAACAGCCAATTCGATCTCGTCTTTCGAGGAACTCTCCAAAGTATTCATACTTCACTTCTTATACAACAACTTATCAAAACCAGGAGTCGAAAAATTGTTCAGCGTCAGAGTAAGACCGGGGGAATCTACCAAAAGCTTGACGGACAGATGGACTGCCCAGTGTGTAGAAGTGGGAAATGGAGCATCGGAGAAAGACAAAGTACGAGCATTCCTGAACGCACTCGACAAAAATCATCCCCTGTACGATAGGCTCTTCTCCAAAAACCTTGAGACACTGCAAGATCTCCGAAAATATCAGAAGGAGCGAATTACACTGGAGGAAATTAAAGAACAAGCAACTCAGGTGAAGGAGACCATTCTGAAGCAGGTTCATTCGAAAAATAATCTATCACTCGAAGAATGCGATCAGGCAATGAACAATCAATCTGGGGATCCATTAAAGAGAGAAAGGCAAAATGACAATGGCAGGTATGGCAACGAGGGCAAATTTGGTGATGGCAAGTGTTAGGGCATTGTCCGGTCAAACCCACTAGCGTTGGTATGTCAAGCTAGTTGTCAGTTTTAGGTGTCAAAACACAATTCTTGATTTAGCCTACTAGAGTTTAGATTTCGGAATTGGGATATAGACTAAGTAGTAGAGACCTTGAAGACGAAGACTGTGAAGACAAAGAAGACATCAATTATTCTTCATCGACAACAGGTTAGTAGGATTTTTTTTTTTTTTCAAGGGGTCCCAATTTTATTGAAGGCAAAAGCTAAGAAAACAAAGTACTAGCAAGGACCACCAAACATGCCTGGTGGTCAATCAGAAACCAAAAATACAATAAAATGTAAAAATTAGAAACGATAGTAGTAATGGCCTGGCCATTCTACATCAACTAAACAATCTGGCCTACCCAAAAATTCTTCTTGTTGGCCATTTGAAAGGTTCTTAGCTCTTTTAGCCATTGTATCTGCCGCAAAATTGATTTCACGGTATGCATGCTCAAAGTTAATCTCTTCAAAATGCTTCTTCAATATCCTCCAGCGAACTAGCATATACCATGGGACTGAACCCTTAGAGAAGGAAGTCATCACCCCAGCCGAATCCGATCTCACACGTATTCTTCTATATGGCCATCTTTTAGCCCATTCCAACCCCAAAATAACAGCATAAACCTCAGCTAGGTAATTCGTGTTTCTACCCAGACCCACACTCAAAGCTCCTAGCACTTCAGACGCGCTATTTCTTGCAACCACACCAGCTCCAGACGGACCAGGGTTATCAAATGTAGCTCCGTCACAACAAATCAACAACTCATCTTCATCTGGCGGATGCCATTCACACTGTATAGGTTCAGGAATCGTAGCAAAAGTATGTTTAACCCCAAAATAATCAGCAAGCTTCCTATCATCCACACTGTTGTATAGGCAACTCTTCAATCGAATCGAATTATTGGATATAATGCTAAAGATTCTCGCCTTAAACTTAATCCAATGCATCTTCTTCCCTTCATAACTCATTGCATTCCTCTTGTGCCAAAGCTCCACCCTTGCTGTGATGTTGGCAGATAACCATAGCTCACGAACAAGCATGCTTCTACCTTCCGAGTTTTTCCAGGTTTGAATCAAGCTTCTTGCAGGCTTAATGTCAAACAAGGATTCCAACCAATCATAAACCCTTTGTGCAAAAGAACAATCCCAAAGCAAGTGACGTAGGGATTCTTTGTCTCTGTTACAGTTGAGACAAATAGACATATTAACTGACTGAGTTAGCCAAGCAATTTTCTCGTCCGTTGTGCAACAGTTTTCATGCATGAGTTTCCAGTAATTAGCTGCAAGTGAAGGATGAATGCAGCCTTTCCACACCAGCTTAGCCTCTTCCATCTCGTCTGGATATAAACCCAGCTGTTTACTCAAGTAAACTCTTGCTGACTTCGTAGTAAACTTGCCATCTTTCTCCAAACTCCAAACCCTCCTATCCTTTTCATCGAGCATTGGTTTAGGAATTTTATTGATGTCCAGACCTGGTGGTACGTGGTTCCGCCTGAACTTCCATTCTCTAGAAGGATTAATGACTGCACTAACTCTGCCAATGTGAGTATTTCTTGCTTCCTTTGGTAAGTTGAGCATAGTTGCCAGATTTTTGTCTCCAATCCAATTATCATAAAACAGCGAAGTGTCCTTGCCATCTCCAATTAGGACTCTAGTATTCTTCTCAACTTCCTTGTATATCCATCTAATACCCCCTCTGACTGTAGTACGCATCTTATAGATTATCAGATCACCATTCATCATTAAGAATTTTGCACGAATAAATCTAGCCCATTTCTTCTCAGAGTTCAATATGTTCCACCATAACTTCATCAACATTGCCTTATTAATGATTTCCAGCTGTGTGATGCCTAAGCCTCCATGCGACAACGGACTACACACCTTATCAAAAGCCACAACAAAGGTTTTCCTCTTCTCAGAATCTCCCGTCCAGAGAAAATTTGTAATGGCCTTTTTACATTTCTCAATCATACCATTTGGCCATCTATAGACAGCCATAGAATGAACAGAATATCCAGATATCACATGCCTTATTAGAATAACTCTGTCTTCAAACGAGAGCATACGCCCCCTCCAAGCACCAAGCTGATCAATTATCTTATCCACCACTTCCTTTACATGCATCTCCCGCACCATTCCTGGACACAGCTGCACTCCCAAATACTTGTCCGGAAATCTTGCAACTTCAATTCCAACTCTATCAACTATTTTATCACGCCGTGCATTATCTGCTCCTCCAAAGTAAAGCTTACTCTTAGCTTTATTTATGTGCTGACCAGAGAATTTGCCATACTGATCCAGCAATCTAAATAAATTCCTAAGAGTTTTCATTCTACCTTTGCAGAAGACTAGGATATCGTCTGCAAATAGCAGATGTGTAGGAGACACATCCTTCCTTGTGACCATGTAATCCATCTTCCTTGTTGTAAACAACTTCTGAATATTTTTCGAAAGAACATCTTCAATCAGAACAAAGATCAAGGGTGATAGAGGATCACCCTGACGTAAACCACGATTAATTCCAAAGAATCCCACCGGACCTCCATTGATCAGTATTGATATCTTAGCTGACTGTAGGATTTTTAGTATCCAATCGCACCAATTATTAGAAAAACCATATCTTTTGAAGACTTCTATAATAAATTCCCAACTAACAGTGTCAAAAGCTTGAGCTATGTCGAGTTTCAAACCCACATTACCTTTCTCCCATCTGTCTTGCAAATCATTAACCAGTTCCGGTGCCAAACATATGTTCTCATGAATACTTCTGCCTTTGATGAAAGCCACTTGTTCTTCACTTATAAACTTCTCCAAAACACCTCCCAAACGAGTTGCCAAGATCTTTGTAATGATTTTGAAGTAGAAATTGCTGAGTCCAATGGGTCTGAACTTCTTCAAATTGTTTGCACCCTTTTCCTTAGGAATGATAACGAGAAAACTCGAATTCATCCCATTAGGAATAAACCTGCGCTGCCAAAGAAACAAAATAGAGTTAGTTAAATCTTCACTGATGATATCCCAGCATTTTCGAAAGAATAAGCCGGTGAAACCATCAGGTCCTGGTGAACTTTCTGCTCCCAAATCAAATACTGCCTTCTTTACTTCTTCAACTGTAGGTACATCATCCATGTTAGCTGATTCTTCAGACGTCAACTGCTCTCTCTCATAATCAAACAGTTCATTCAATTCACTAGCATCCTCACTCCAATCCTGAACTGCTGGGACATTAAATTTGTCTTTATAATAGTTCACGATATGGTTTTTAAGCTCTTCCTTGTCTGTTATTGTATCACCATCTTCATTTACCAACTCCGTAATAATGTTTTGTGCTCTTCTAATCTTGATACTTGTATGGAAGTATGCAGTATTGCTTCCCCCATCAAGAATCCAAGTCTCTCTAGACTTCTGCCGTAACATTGTTGCCACTTCACACCTAGCTTCCAAAGCAATTCTTCCTGACTCCTTCATTGCTTCAAAAAGCTCTATATTTTGTGGATCTCTGTCAGACTTCTCTTCATCTAATTCATACTTCATCTCTGCCATTCGCAACCTCACATGGACATTGCCAAAGACCCCCTTATTCCATCCCATTAGAGCTATCTTCAATCTCTTCAGCTTAGCCATAAAGATAAAACCTCTACTTTCTATTATAGGTAGAGACCAATTGTCCATAACAAACTGCATAAATCCTTCATGCTTGAACCACACATGCTGAATTCTAAAAGGTGCATTCCTAGGTTTTTCAGAGAATACATTATAACCACTCAGAGGTGAGTGATCAGATAGATATATAGGAAATACCTTATAACGCCAATTAGAGAACAGATTTAGCCATGCTTCATTGCATAGAGCTCTATCTATTCTCTGCACCATCCTTTTATCACCAGATTGCCTATTAGTAAATGTAAATTTCTTACCAATTGTAGCTGGTTCGTATAAATTTTGACTCTCAATCCAATCTCTAAACTCCGCAATCCTGTCTTCTTTCACAGGTCTTCCTCCCTTCCTTTCTTCATGCCTCATCACAATATTAAAGTCTCCAATAACTAGCCAAGGAACTGTTGTAACACCATCCAGCAGCTTCCACAGCTTGTTTCTTTCCAGGTACATTGTATGAGCATGAACTATGCTCACCAGGACACCTGAAACTTGAACAGTAATGACTTGCCTATCCATATGAACAATGGTAGGTTTAGGTAAATTTTGGTCCCAGAGAACCCAAATATTACCCTTCCTTCCATTCCAACACGACTCATTGTTTATACAGTCCAAACTATAGCCATTAAGGCCCAAGTTTTTGACTGCATCATCCTTACACCACAGCATTGGTTCTGCAATACCAATGATTTGGGGTTTTTCTTCCTTCACCATGTCTCTAAGCTTTAGTTTGACTTCGGGCTTAGCCAAACCATTCACATTCCAATAGAATGTACGCATTAATCCACTATTGGTTCAGCTGGCTGCTTAGGACCAGTTTTTTCTCCTTTTTTCTTCTTCTTTGTGGCTGTTTTCTTCACTGGTTTAGCCTTTTTTGATCCTGCTGTAGTGTTACCACCATCCTCAGTTTCATCATCTGCTTCACCAGCCGTAGTATGGCCACCTTCCTTATTTCCTTCCTTTTCAGCTGTAACTTCAACTCTCACAGTTGGAGTATCAGCAGTTTGAGTGCTAGAAGAGATCAGTTCAACATCAGGTTGTTGTTGGCTTCCTTCTTCTTGCTGTTTAAGGAACTCAGCTTGCTTTTTCCTGAATTCCTCATCAGCTTTAGCTGCCCCAGGCCAATCATCATCTATAGCTTCCTTCCCCTGACTTCTCTTCCTTGTCAGAGTTTCTTCATCTTTATCAGTCAAAACATGATCACCAATTAGGTCTACATCACCCAAGTCTTCCACTTCTTCTGATTCATCATCCTTGTCCTCCGTATTCCCATCTTGAGCTGTAGCATCAAGATCAGACCGTAGAGCATTAAATGTGTTCTTCAAAGTTATCAGGTTTTCAACAGGAGCACGGATTCTCCTTTTCTTCGTGTTAACCTTGGATAAATCCATGGCTATAGGTGGAGTTACATCTGTTTCATATCCTCTTCTCCTTCTCTCCCTCTCACTTTCACTCAAATCACCATCAGAGAGATTTCTGGATGCTCTGTTTTTTGGCTCTCTATATTCTCGAGCATCATCATCATGATCACGATCATCACGAGTTGAAGTTCCAGGTCTGCTGTTAATTTCCTCATATTCTCTTCTCTGTTGCTCACGAGCAACCTTTTCATCCTCTGCAATCTGTTTTTCTCTAGCTATTCTAGCTTGTTCCTCCTCACTAATCTTCTCCAACACAGGTTGAATAGTAGCAGAATTAGGGTTCATCTCTTTTTCTGCCTCCTGCCTTTCTTTAGCAAGTCTAGCTTCCTCATCATCCTGAACAGTAATCACAGCAGCATCCTTAACCTGATCAGTAGTAGATTTTGGATTAGGGTTATTATTCTTCGGTGCTCTGTTTTGAGGAACAGAGCTATTATTTTCCTTCGCCTTCTTCAATCTTTCTTCAGCTTCAGCTCTCTTTCTATTGCGAATCTCTTCAGTAATATCATTATTGTTAGCAGGTTTGTTATTGTTTCGAATCCTCTTTGCTTCCTCCATCATCTCTCTTTTAACCCTAACATCTTTAATTGAATTTGCAGCTTCAACAGCAATATCGTATTCTACAATCTTGCACGTCCTCCATACATGACCTAATATTTTGCAATTGTCACAGAATGCTGGTGGCCATGGCATCTCAATCTGCTGTTCAAATTCCTGTCCTTCATGTATTAGCAAAATTTTATCAATTTTCTGCTCTCTTGCAAAATCAACTTCTACTAACACCTGAGCAAAAATACCAGCTTCTTTCTTTAAAGTTCTGTGATCACAACCTATTGGCCTTCCTAATCCTCTGCAAAAACCCATCAATATCTCAGCCTCCCAGTACTCTAATGGCAGACCTGGAAACCTAAACCATACACTAGCTGACGTTACCCTTTGGTTCTCAGGAATAAAGTTTGGCACCCAATTGATTGTCTTGAGAAGCTGTTTGTTCTTCCCGACATACCAGTAATTACTTCTCCATGCATTAAGTTTGTCTTCCTCGTTTGATAACACAATAGTAAAGAAACCTTTACGTATTGGTATAAACTGATGAGGCCCTGTCAACTTCCATTGAGAAAGCATTGAAGCTGTAGCTTCTTCCCATGTAACTTTCGTAAATTCCAATCTTCCTATCAAAGCAAACTTGTATACATCCCTAGCTTTCTGCATCGATTCAACAGGAATCCTGTAACATAAAACCCCTTGTTCATTAAAGTATGTATCCGGTAGATTCGAGCTATCCATGTGCAAAAATTGTGTACTGTTGAGTTTTTTGTGTTCATCGTTGTCGCATCCTTGTAACTACGATCTGGTGGTTGAGTAGATCCCATCCTTGATCACAATCGTGATCAAGAACAAGACGAGATTGCTGTTTTTCAAGAATCGCGTTAAACCCTAGGCTTTTTCTGTTTTTTGGAAACCAGAGCTAACCCTAAGTTTTCTGTCGCAACTTTGCCTCCGACAACAGGTTAGTAGGAGTTATGACTTTTATGGAAATTCTTCTATTCTACTTTCTCTATCTTTCGAAATAGTCGGCTACTTTGGTAGTGTTATAAGAGCGATTGAGATCGTGTTCTTGGCTACATGACCATGTGTCATGACTAGTGTTTGCTCCCGCAAATACTATGGTTACAAGAATGTATGAGATAGATTCGATACCATTTGTCCATTGCAATGGTTTGCTTGCAAATCACTTGTTGGATATGGGTGAATCTAAAGGAGTACTCTTGATCAAGAGTCCAGTGGATTACAGCTGAGGACGTCTCACACGTCTAAGTCCTAGTTAAACTCAGAACTTCCAGCGGATCCAAGTTAAACCTAATCCGGATGCCGGACGGTTCCCGAACCGTACGCGAAACATAAACTTGGGAAATCTCCTGAGTTCCAAAGTGGTATTTAAGTTCGTGTACCAACACAAACCTCTAAATCGGTGCTTTTGGCTGTTATCCAGATTTGTGAATATTCTTTTAGAATTTCACTCAGGTTAAACTCTGAACTCCTTTATCTCTTAGTTGGACTTGGAATATCACATAATATCTTTTGTGGTCCATCGAACGATTCTCAATGTGTCAATAAGATAAAGATTATCTCTGGTCTGTTGGATTTCTATCTTGAAGTGTTTGTGAGCTAACAAAACACTTGGCAGATAAATGTTAATGAATTCCAATTGAGATTAATCTCTATTACTTGGTTGGCAAGTTTAGGGTTTCCTTAACTTGTGGGACAAGTAATTGATTGTTTTATTCCAAAGCAACCTATCTTATTGAGTGCTATAAATAGAGGTGTCTACGGACAAATACTGCAAGCATCAAGCATACGTGAAGGTCCTTAGGGAAGTGAACGTAAACTCTTTTCACTTCGGTGAATGCTTGTTGTGGTATAGTCATCCTCTATTAGGTAAGCAGTTCCTCACGGGATTTACCTACGACTATAAAGACTTCTCTTGAGAGTTGGGAAGCACAGGTAGATTGAGACCTTAGTGGTTGAAATCAGATTGACCTGTAACCTCAGTAACCTATCTACGTTCTTGTCTATTCCATAATCCGTCTCTTCTGCTATACGGCTATTCAAGAACTGGTTAAGTTACGTAAAGGTTTGAAAGGAAGCAACGCACAGCTGCATTCGGTGTTGTAAGACCTAGTTAGCTCCAGTTGTATAAGTTTCTTAAGTGATTCTTTTTACAACTGAGGTAGAGACAAGTTGGGCATAGTTTACTCAGTTTACTTGTCAGCCCCCGCTTGTAAGTAGATTTCCGTATGACCTGGAGCAATCCGAAGGAAGTCACTTTGTGTATGTCAAACTGAAGAGGACAGTTCAAACATACAGTTGATAATTGAAGTTGCAAAGCTGAAATTGTTGACACAAGCCTTTAACAGCGGTTAAAGCAACTCCTAGGCCTGTAAAGGACGTCAGTTAGGGGAATTAAGTGCGTGACGATCTGTGGGGATCTAGAGACGTAAGGAGTGTGACAGTAGCCAGTTCGCTTGGAGGGTTGGAATTGGTCTCTGCTACATCCCAGACCGAAGTCTTATAGTAGGCTAGTGTTTGTAGTTAGTTTGTACTGGGCGGTGTTCAATCTGGACGAGGTCCCGAGGTTTTTCTACAGGTCGTAGTTTCCTCGTTAAAAAAATCTCCGGTGTCTTGTGTGCTTTTACTTTCCGCATTATATCTCTGATTATATAATTAAAGCAAACACAAGAAGTACGTTATTCCTAACCTGACGTTAATTCCCGACCTTGAACAAAGGTTTACAAAGACTTGTCTTTGTAGGAATTGATCACTTGTGATCACAACTCAGGTTACACCGTATCTGGATATTGATTTTTGAGATCGTACAGATCTGACCATAAGACTCACGAGCCCAAACGAAAAGTTGGCCGTATTTCAGTACCCCTGCTTTTTCAGCAAGTACCACGATAACAGAAAGTACAACGACGGTAGAGGAGCAAGCTCTCGGGGAGAATTCGAAGGAAATAATACCCAGCGAGGGCAAGAGGGAAGTAGAAAGTTCGGAACACCTCGGTCAGGATTCCCTGCATTCCAAGACAGGAAGCTCCTAAAGCTGTGTGTATCCATCGAAGAAGCCCTTCGAACCATCGAGCAATCCGAGTTTGCAAGCGAAATGAGGTACCCGAGGAGTAGGGGTAACCATCCCAAGCATACTAAGAATTCCAGGGATTACTGTCAATTCCATAAATTCTATGGACATACAACAGAAGACTGCATCACATCACAGGATCAAATCTATTTCTTCATCACCAGGGATAAGTTGGAGCTGCCGAAGCCACCCCCCGAACCAACCTCAGCCGAAGGAAGAGCCAAAGCATGAAGCATATGTCATCACGATCGATCGAAGCATCCCGAGGTTTAGCGATTGCAACTCCATAGTCCACGCAGACACCTGCAGGCGAGGCCCCGAAGGAATCCAGACAGACGGAATTCACAAAATAAACTTTGAGGGAGAAGAAATATTTAGTGTAGCCATGAAAGGACACCTCAAGGAGTGGCAAAAGCAACCAATTTTCTTCTCTGCGGCGGACATCCCTAATAAAGGAAGATTGCACAATGACCCCTTAGTCATTACATTACACATAGAAAAGACAGTTATGTCAAGAATACTGGTAGACCCAGGAAGCTCCGTAGATATACTCTTTGGGCGAACGTATGATAAGCTGCTTGGAAAGAACATTGCCTTGGTACCCTCTTCATACAACATCTATGGATTTAACGGGAAGCCCTCGACGCCACGAGAAGAGCTATCATTAATGATCCATGTGGGGAGTCTGGAGCGACCAACATCTTTCTGTGTGGTCGATATAGAATCCCCTTACAATGCTATCGTGGGAAGGCCTTGGTTACACATCATCATGGGTGTAGCCTCCACGCTACATCGAAAAATCAGATTCCCTACTCCACTTGGGATCGCAGAGATACCTGGTGACCCTACCGAAGCCCGCATGTATAACGAAATAGATGTCCAAGCAAGAGAAGGAAGCCAGGATTGCCCGAAACAGGCCAAGCACCCAAAGATCACGGATGCCAACATAAAGGAATTCATAGCTGAAGTTGAAG
>JAJJMA010028846.1:0-20593 GCA_023529015.1 Papaver nudicaule
GCGGTGCCCGTTGAAAACCCTACACTGCCGGATGACCGTAGTGGCTAAATGGGGACAGTATCGGTGGAGGGACGGGTCGTTACAACCTGCCATTAAGATGTCAAAACTGGTTTACAAAAAAAAAAAAGTTACAGAAGAAATTTACGCCTTGGTTCTGGGATTCAAACCAAGGCGTAAAAAATACTAGAGCAAAAAAAAAAAGATGGTTCAATGTTTTACGCCCTGTTATACGAAGGCGTAAAATTAACTTGGCCAAAAATTGAACCAAGGAAAACTTTACGCCTCATTTTTGGTTTTTACGCCCAAAATAAGTGTTTACGGTTTGGTTTTGATGTTTACGGTTCAAATTTTTGTGAGCACATTCCAAAAAATTTACGCCTTGGTTTAGTAGGCGTAAAACATTCTTTTACGGCTTGGTTTTGATGTTTACGGTTCACATTTTTGTGAGCACATTCCAAAATGTTTACGCCTTGGATTGGTAGGCGTAAAACATTCTAGGGCAAAACTAGGGCATCTTTTACGGCTTGGTTGCAAGGCGTAAACAATTTTACGCCTTATTTTATGAAGAATCACAAGCCGTAAAGACGTGTTTACGCCTCAATTCAGTATAGGGGAAAAAAAACAGCCCCAAATCGATGATTCTAACCTTAAAAAAAAAACAATGAAAACATGGGGTTTGTTCATAATTAGTACATGAGACGCATATTGGGGTCTTTAGACTGATTAGAGGCCAAATCAGTGGACGGATGGACTTCTGCGACGGGTTCTTTCTCAATTGAAGTTTCTCCCGCTGTGGATTGTCGATTTGAGGCGGCTATTTCTATTCCTGGATCAATTATAGTGTTTCTAAGGGTTAATTTTGTTTTCGCCATCTTTAATTTTAATCGAGACAATGAATTTTTCGTATCGGCGATGAATCGAGACAAGGAACGTAAACTGTTTTTGTTTTTGTTTTTGAGAAGGAGAAGATGAACCGTAAGTTTTTGTTTTAGGAGAAGGAGAGGGATAAGATAAGAAGAGGATAGGGTAAGTTAGTTTTTGTTTTTGTTTTTGTTTTAGGATTAGGGTTATAAAACTAGGGTTATTAGTTAAGATTTAGGGGTATTTTAATCTGTAAGGGTAACTTAGACTTTTCATATATATTTAGACACCCCTTATAACTACATTTGGATGGTTTTATTGTTTTGAAGTGCCAAAAACAGCGCATTTACAGAGAACAGTGTTGTTGATTACTACAATGGGACGTGGGATATTCCAGCCCAACGCAATAACATATGTTTTCATTTCGGAGCCCAAGAATTCTAGTACAACATTCTTTTTTTTTTTTTTTTTTACCCAATAAATAAGGATTAAGGAGGTAAAGCTCCTTTCTATGCACATGGCATAGAGTTTGGGAGTAGAGAAGATGTAGAGAGTGAATGGCACCCCCGCCATCTTTGGATCTATAAAGGGTGCATTATTGGTTTATCTTGTGGTTTCCACTAATTTTTTTTCCCACAATTCTCTCTCGATCTCTCTTTTTTGTACATCCTCTCTACACATTTCTTCTTTACGTCTAGTATTTTCGCATGGCAAACAGGGGAATTTGTTCTGTTAGATACTGTACACTATACATCTAGCTAATTAGTAAACTTATCGGTTAGTCCAGTGAGATATAATTTGTACATTTATAAGTGATTAAAGTTATCTCGTTCAATAGAAATTCTTTTCCATGAGCAAGATTTTAGCGTCACACTCATTATATGCTTCTTCAGTTCTTCTCACTTACTTTTTAGATTTTATGATTTTCACAAGAAGTATTTTCATTACACATGTTTTTTATAATATACTAGGTATTGCCCCGGCCTACGGCCACCTCTGAACCTACATTTTCCAATAAATACCTCATTGAAATGCTATGGAAACAATAGTCCACTGTTGACCTTAAATACTTTCACAAATACCATGTTACAATATAATTTGTTGACACGCGTTAGTAGTATGTATTGCACTGACAAATATAATAAATTCTGATAGCAAAATTAACAAATTACCGAAATAAATTTTCTAAATACTTTCCTGCAAATACACATAAATTAAGACCATGAAAACTGATTCATAGAGACTGTAGATGATCGCCATCATTCATTGTCATCAACTTGGCGGGGCAAGCACTGACCGATGACATAGTCTATAAATGGTGCATTGTCGGTGGTTTGTTTACGTATGGTGGACTTGGTATACCCACAGGTTGATCTGTTTTTTTTATGATGATAAATTCAGTCTTAGATGGTCCATGGGGTGTCTTTGACATGCCGATATACATTGGGTATCTGTTTTCTTGGAAGGATCTCGGCGCCATATAGAAACCTGCATTGAGCAGGCCTTGGGTAAATCCATTGCTCATATGAATTGCAAACCCAACTCTTACGAGAAATTGATATCTAGTAACTGGGATCGAACCCATTGAGTTGACCGCTCTTCGGTGTATAATTGTCTTCTTCCCGGCAGCATGCCCGACCAAGACTTCTGCAAGAATCTCGTTTTCTTGTAGTTGTGTTATAATCACTCTTGTACTTGCGACGATTCTATCCCTCTTATTCACATCTTCTAACAGGATAATTGGTATTCCGACCTTCAACTGGAGTTGGTGGCTTGGGAGGGATGGATCCTCTATCTGATTTAAGACCTCCTTTGGATATAATGCTGTTGCAGTGCTGTAATTTTGGCGAGCAAAAGATACATAATCAATGCTGACATATGTATGTTCTTCTCCACGAAAAAGGCTTGTTATGTGCTTGTTCACCTTGTTGACTTTGTCGTGCTGAGAAGCCAGAATTGTCGTATGAGCAAGATACTGTTTTTTGAATTCATTGCTCACAAAACCTTCGTATGAAATTGCGACTACCATGTCGAGGAATTCATCTTCGCCCGGAATAATTAGAGTGGATACTGTTAGGTTTGTTTTCGTTGTGCGAGCTCCCAAGTTATCCGGGCTCAAGAGATTGGCTATAGAGTGGTTATCTGTCATGTTTAAAGTCAGAGTTCTTTGTATGACTTATTCATAGAATGTGTGCGTGATATATATATATATATATATATATATATATATATATATATATATGCGCTAATAACTTAAGCAGCAAGAAAAGTACGGGTTATTATCCAATTGACTTGCGTGGAATCAAATCACATCGTTCCATAATTGGAGTCCCGTGTAATATAGGTATGTTGTGGACATTGGATTGATTCGTGGCTGGAACCCTGTATATTACTTATATTAAAAGATATAGGTTACCATATATACATGTGTCATACAGAGTTTCTGTAACTAATGACTTATGCGCTGGTGTTATTTATGTTAAATTCTGTTTATTCACGGCGCTTGGTTGTAACCTTCCCTCTCACAGACTACCACTAACCATGTTATTTTTGAATGGTAGCAAGCCATGTCTTTCGAAACGCTTACAATACCTATGAAATTTCTAATATACTACTGAACGTATTTCACATTCTACATTTTATATCGAACTGTGTCGCTTACATCCCGCATCAATTAGTGGGATATTGTGGTAGGTCTCATCGGTCAAAACTATCGCAGGGTGTAGTAGGAAAATGCAATAGGTGACGAATTGCAACGATCATATCATGTGTTGATACAGTCTCAGCTCCAGCCAATCTAACTATCTGCTTTGTTGTTATACAGTCCAGTAGTTTTTGTTGTGCTTGCGCCTTTGGATCCTCTCATAGGTCTATGTCCTTGCCGTACTAATCCTGTATTTATGTTCAAGGTATCCCCTAAAATACCCTATAATCTGTTCGTAGAGAAACGATCCATATCGCTCTATTTCTACATCTGTCTCTTCATTCGGGAAAAAGGATAGGCACTTTTATTCATTGTAACCTATGGCCATAGTCTGCTCCTGTAAAAAGACCTCCATTTCTTCGTCCAATTATTCCTTAATTTTGTCTATAAGGATCCTAGGATGAAAGCAGCAATTGTCGATTCTCCTGTGTATGCCCAATGCTAGGTTACACATAACACCCATTATAACAACGGATGAAGGTTTGTTTTTATGCGATTCTTGGACTTGGTATAGTTCAAAAATTAATCCAATATCTGTCGAATAACTTCTATTATAGGAAAATGAGGTTCTCCCTGTACATTCTTGTTAAAACAATGTCTACAGTATGGATACTTCGGATTGACTGACTGTAAGGGTCATATTACCAAACACAGCAATGGCATGCACTTAAGATGAATGACTTATGATATGTTTTCTGATAGTTAGACTTTATTTTATAAAAAAAAAAAATCATGTAAGAATATTCCGTACTAAGAGCATTATGATGATCACATACCAAGAGATATCATGTTTGTAGTATAACCTGTCTTAAGTCATATAAACTATTTGGAATAAACATTGTAATTCAATGACTGTAACCATGTAACATATGCTAAGATACACAGGGTGGAAAAAAAAGGAAGAAAAATACCAAAATAGCAAAAGGAAGGAACATTTAGTAAAGTCTCAATAACTAAAAAATATAAAGCCAATGGTAATGTAATTCCTACGGAAACAACTAAAGAATTCTGTTGTTGTGCTAATGTTGTCCCATGCGTGCCGAATGCTTCCAGTCGTTGTAGGGTACTTCGTTCCTTTGAAACTAACCTGATACATCCATCAAACGAAAACAATTATAAGTATATTTATATTTTGGAAATATCATAGGTTTCAGTATCATGTTAGTTTTTGTCATCCCTACATACGAAGTACGGACATATCTAGAGTTAGATATATCTGTATATCTAGGTAAATATTAGTTTTGCACATTCGGGGAAAACAATTCAAACTCAGCATATACGACAACCTGACCAAAATTATTACTTGTACTTACATACCTACAAAGGTGAATACGTATATCTTTTTCCCAACTATGAGGTTGAAAGCCCTCTCCAAAGGGATACAGCCGTCAATGCATGATTCAATTCGAGCATGACGCCATATATCATCCATATTAACTTTATGCTTTTTTCCCAGATGGTCCATGAACTTTTTAAGCCTGCGCTTGTGGGTTGCTTTTAGTTCTTCTATGAACCCGTATATATGCCCTATGTATCTACCCACATCTTGTTCAGTTACGTTTTCTGGAAAACTGGATATGGAAGCTTGTTCTCTCGACATTTTTTCCTCAATCTGGTTTCCAAGAAACTTAATCATCTCTTTGTCTATGTCAAAGGCTTGTGTCAGCAATACTGGCTTTTCAACCAAACTGTTGACGTATGGTGTAACTGTCCTCTATCAGTTTACCACACATAAGATGACTTCCTTCGGATTGTTAAATCCAGGTCATACGGAAATCTACTTCTTGAATCGGGGCTGACACGCAAACCAAGTTGTTTTTACCTGGAAAAACAATGCACCGTCTCTGGGTACTTTCGTAGTGCTCGGAGATCAAAGTCGAATAAGACAAGCCTAAACCAAGGATGGCCGTTCCCGTCTTGCTTCGGTCACAGAGAGGATAGAGGTTGGTCTAGGGAGGGAAACATCGAAGAAACTTGAGATCAGGTTGAGGATGTGATTTGGGTGTAAGAGTTCAAGATCTCCGTCGTGAAGTCGACTGGAAATCTCCAAGGATAGAAACGTGTTTTGATTCTCAGGTGTTTTCTCTGAGGCTCTGGTTGTTTCTGTTTGTGTGTTCTAGGTGTTCTGAACGTTTCTTATGTTGGAAGATAGAGGAAGCCTCTATTTATAGTTTGAACTCACCCTGATCTCTCGACAGAGAAGGTGGAAGTCGTGGAAGAGTGGAGGAGTGGTAGGACATGCGTTGGTTTCCGTAACTGCCTGAGTCGTGTAGAACATGCCCACTCGCGCCATCTTCTCGTAAATGTCCACTATCTCCATCAGTTCCTTTCAACTGCCGTAGACCGCCAGACCAATACCCCTAAAGTTATCCCCCCGTGTGATGTTTTGATGTCTCGAGCGAGTGATACGCGGATATTGCGTAGTTGAGTTGAGTAGAGTAGGGTCGTACGACTAATTGTCGTGACCAACATGAGCGTAGTGCCTCCGGGACACGAGTATAGGAGTGGCCTTGGCTGTTTGGCCAAGGCCATGAGTGTTTGAATGCTCTTTGGCGCTAGTTATGGTGGTGCCATGGCTCTTGGCGCCACGGCCTTGGCCTTTGGCCAAGGCCAACCAGTTGTGGCGCCATGGACTATTGCGCCACGGCCTTGGCTTTTGGCCAAGGCCAAGCTTGGATGCGTTTTTTGGCGTTGGTCGTGTTAAGGTGGCGCCAGGGCTTATGGCGCCACGGCCTTGGCCTCTGGCCAAGGTCCACTTGTTGTGGCGCCATGGGTCATGGCGCCACGGTCTTGGCTTCTGGCCAAAGTCCACTTGTTGTGGCGCCATGGGTCATGGCGCCACGGCCTTGGCCTGGCCAAGGCCAGCCTGTTTGCGGCTATACTTCTCGTTACGGTCTTGGCCTTTGGCCAAGGATAAGTAGGTTTGTGGCGTTTTACGCCATGGCCTTGGCCTCTTGGCCAAGGCTGATTTTTATGGATCCATGGTGACTTCATGGTTTGTGGTGCCATGCTATGTGGCGTTTATGGCTTTGGCATCTGGCCAAGGTCGACTTTGGGCAGCCTGTGCCTTAGTCGCAGTGTGAGTACTTATGCTACAACACACTTGAGGTCATGGCGTGTTTATCCATGGCATGCTAGACCATCCTGAACTTGGGATTAGGTCCGCTTAGGCCTGTTTAGGCTGGTGTATGCTTCTCAGAGAGCTCCGGACCGGCCTGGAGCTTCAATATTTCCGAGGTTTGCACCAAGACTCGTATGTTGAGTCGTATTTAAGAGGAAATCCATGAGGATACGTCTCTGTTGATTCTCCACCGTGTACCATCAAGCGAGACCTGGCTCTGAGCATATCAATGGGTTTAATATGTTGGTGAGATCATTAGTACTGCTCTATGATATTACCCTCCCCACCGGAGTTATAAGAGAGAGCTCATAGAGAGTTTATTCGGCTCATGGAATGGGTTGCACTCTGAGCTATAGAGATGAGCCTGAATAGGCGATTGCCTTTAATAAGACATGGTTTCGAGAGTGTTTTTGACAATCTTGTCCCTCTCTCATTTTTTTCACCATCTACACAAGTAAGCAATGCCCAATTCGAATCTACCCCAGTTATACACGAAGAACCACCTAAGGAACTTGTATAACTGGAGCTAACTAGGTCTTACAACACCGAGTGCAGCCGTGCGTTGCTACCTTTCCAACCTTGTTGAGTAACGTATCAGTTCTTGAATAGTCGTATATCAGAAGAGACGGACTTTAGAATAGACAAGAACGTGATCAGGTTACCATGGTTACAGGTTAATCCGAGTTCTTGTTAGCTCAAAAACACTTCAAGATAGAAATCCAACAGACCAGAGATAATCTTATCTTATTGACTCATTGAGGATCGTTAGATGGAACACAAAAGGTATTCTATATAACCAAGTCCATCTAAGAGATAAAAGAGTTTGCAATTTGACTTAGAGTGAAATTCTGAAAGAATCTTCACTAAATCCGACACCAGGCAGAATGACCGACATTCAGGTTCGCGTACTGGTTCGCGAAATGTTCAGCCATTCGAACTCAGAAGAATTCCGAGTTTCTGGTTTGCGAACCGGTTCGGGAACCGTCCGCCTGTCAAATTTCGTCAAATCTGGATTCCGCTGGAAGTACTGGGCTGAGCCAGAACTTAGACGTGAGAACGTCCTCAGCTGTGATCCATGGACTCTTTGCTCAAGAGTACTCCTTTAGATTCATCCATATCCAACTAACAGTTTGCAAGCAAACCATTGTAATGGACACATGGCACCGAATCTGTCTCATACAATCTTGTACTCACAGTAATTTGTGGGATCAAATACTGGTCATGACACAAGGCCACGTTACACAAGAATACGATCTCAATTGCTATTATCACTACTAAAGTAGTCGACTATTTTGAAAGAATAGAGAAAGTAGAATAGAAGAATATCCATAAAGTCATAACTCATACTAACCTTTTATCGATGAAGAATAATTGATGTCTTCTTTGTCTTCACAGTCTTCGTCTTCAAGGTCTCTACTACTTTGTCTATATCCCAATTCCGAAATCTAAACTCTAGTAGGCTAAATCAAGAATTGAGTTTTGACACCTAAAACTGACAACTAGCTTGACATACCAACGCTAGTGGGTTTGACCGGACAATGCCCTAACAGATCTAACCTGGTCGTTGCTCAGAACAGTTATCTCTTCAAGCAACTTCAGATCCTTTTCCAATGGCTTTTCGGGATTATTCTCTTCACCTCCTCTGAATCCAGACATGATAGCTATTGGTATACCTGCTATTTCGTATTTTAATAAACAGTAGCTACACTTTTAGGTTTATTATCAAAAAAAAAAAAAGGACGCGAGAAAAAAACATATCATGATGCCAACTACGAGTTCATATCATACCTCAACCACTACCTTGCTATCAAGTCTAGAAATACGTAGAGCTCTTACCGTGGGCTGTATATATAGGGAGCTGGTGACCAAGAAATCTGAATTCTTCTTCGACTTGGATACCTCCCAACAAAGTAATACTCTAGAAGTTTGTGAACTATAATAATTTAATATATTGCCAAATATAGACGTGTAAGTTAAATATATTTGTTGAAGGCAGCGACGTGGGTTTCTTGACCTGCAATTTAAGATACTACCAAATATAGAGATCGGAGTCAGACGCAACTGGTACACGCGTATTGAAGGTAGCATCTCGCTAAATCTTGTACACGCGTGCATCTGTAGCACCCATTCATATTGCTATTAGATCCATCTATGGTATGTCAATTTATTTTTCTCTTTCCTTGATCCGAGGTCAACAATAGGTTACTGTGTTTACGAATGAATGCATTTGTTGAAGAATCCTTGATAACCAAGAAAGTTTAATCTTATACATACAGATGAAACACTAAACTTACAATCTAGAGGTAACGAAGAGAGAAAAAAAAAAGACAACCGCTTCAAGAACAAACAATCTGTCATAAAAAGGTACTCAAAATATATCGTGCACGGTAACACTCATGTTCCGAGCAATATCTGATAAATAAATTATTGTTTACACTGCCCTTTGGGTAGAAATAATCACTGTGAATGGTACTAATTGCGTATACTTTCTAAGACAATCTCTATAGGAAATTGTATTCTATGCATGGCAAAATCTTTGTAGTGAGCTTCAAACCGATCCCTTATTATGTGCAGCCTTTCCCCGTTCACGTAGTCTACACCGATTTCTCTAGCCCTGATAAACTCGTCGTGTAAAGATAATACTTTGAGAGTGGTGCCTGTCTTACACTTTTTGTACGATGATACACCTAAATTAATCACGACAACCTGAACGTCTCTGATCATGGTTATTGTGCAACCATTACGCAGAGTGATCGTGCGATGGGGTACTCCATAGAATTTTGGCATGTCTGGAAATGTTTTGTCAAGGGATATTCCCGAAGGGCTTAGTTTAAGAAGATCTTTACTGGAATAAGTCCGCAACTTGGGTATGTGAGTAGAAGTTTGATATGTTTTTGTCACACCTCTGGTTCGCTTTCTACATGCAGTTTTCTCCACCGTGTCTTTGACACACTGCGGGTTTAACATGTTATAAAATTAATATCATTCTATAAAAATGCATGTGATGTAAACCGAAACATGATCCAGTATCCGCAATACAAAAGTGCTTAGAAAAAAATTATACCTTGACTCTGTGTTCAGATCCGTCGATCCTTTCGTCGGTTGACCTAAAGGTGTATTCATAGATCATTGGTCCATGCTGAACAACCCACATACTCTTCTCTGGCGTACCTTTGAATTTGTACTGTTTCATCCTCTCGGGATTCCAAACCTGGTCTATGCAGGTATTGTGCTTCTTCCCAAGACGTTCCTTTAGCTGCTACAGGTCTTGTTCTTGAGTAGCATTCAATACTTCCATCCTATTATAAACCCATGATTTATGTGCATCTTTTTCCAAATCGGACCCCGTGAATGGAAACTTCTTCATAAAAATATACTCCTCTAATTACAGAGACTTCAACTGCCGATTAAGAAAAAACAAAAACTTATAGTTCATGCGGATCAAAAAGATTACCTTGTGTCGCTTACAGAGGAAAAATGGCAGTTCCTCGTCGCTCCGTGCCCTTCTGTCTGTTTCATGTAGACACCTATCTGTTAGGAACTACATTGTTCTAGAGAAAGGGAATCTCTGAAGGACAGTGATTAGGGTTTCGGATGGAATGTGTCAATTTATGACTTCAGAGGATATTTGCTCCTTATATGGATTTGTTATCGTCCAGGGACCAATAACCTAATAATTATCGAGCAAGTTACCGTGGTACACCGTGCGTGCGTGTGAAAACGTTCTCTCTCCTTTATCAATGGACTGTAAGCTACTCCTTTAATTTATCGAGCAAGTTACCGCACTCAGGCCCCGCAAATGGGTTATAGGAAGCGGGTAGACAAAGATAATCTACTTGGCCCATTGATTATTAAATCATAATATGATTACGTTGTATGGTATGATACATGGATAAATTGCTCGATATGTTACTTTACATGCTATTTCATTAAATCATACAACAGATATCACGTTGCATAGTATTATGCACGGGTAGCCTAGTCAGACTACCTACATAAATAGATACTGCAAGAGGGATTTCTAACTTGCATACCATATATATATCACCAAAATGGTTATCAAAAGATGTTTACGTTTTGGGGACACATTTGACACTGCATACTACTGTACATGTTCCACTGACAACAACAGATGAACACAGCAGTAATAAGATAACATTCGTTCCGAATGATTCCCGATGTATCTTATACCATTGTAGCATTGCCACTACGAAAAAACGGTATTCATGATGTTCTCTTGCCACCAAATATATACATCATTATTGTCTTTTTAACAAACAATAGTATCTTTATATGCATGGTGTATTGCTCTACACCGAAGCTACATCGACATTTGATAACGTCGCTAAAATGGTGTAGTGTCTATTCTGCTAACACATGCATTAAAAAATGGATTATACTGCACGTATGGGACGCTAATAGCTGGCATGTTGAGAGTTCCCCTGCAACCTGCCCGTGGGAAACATTAAAGTAATTTTGCATACTCACTACGCCAGATCCTGTTTTTCGCAACATTTGCTTTTTTGGCTTAGCAACGTTTATAAACGTTGCCAACTGGAAAACGTTGCTTTAAATACAAAAAACGTTGCACCGCATAATAGTTCTAATATAGAAAAAACAATAAAAGGACACGGTAGTACTTTTATTAAATGAGCGAGGACTTTAATGTCTATTGCAAACTTATATTCTCACTTTCTTTTCTATTTTCTTTCGACTTTATCTCTCTCCCAAAATGTTATCCTCTCAATTTCTTTTCTTCTCATCTGAACCTATAAACCGAGAGCTGCAAAACCAAACTGTATATCTTCAAACTCTAAATCTCATAAATCGAGTCTCGTCTTTCCTAAATCAAACCCGATCTTTCAATAAATCCAATTCAATGAACCCTAGAAATATCGTTCTATCCTTCAGAAACCCTAGAAACCATTCTTTACAGCTGAAACCAGTACTATGAGAAGAATTTATCAAATAAGAACCCTAATTTTGTTGCTAGTGATTTGTGATTAAAATCATATTCTAATTTTTAGTTTCAGTTTTGTGGACTAAGATTTTAGATTTGTTTTTCACGTTGGTATTTGTAAGTAGATACAATGATTCTGGTCTTAGATTTATAGGGTCCAGGTCTGGATTTTCTGGAGTCTTAAAGCATGGGTTCATTTTTTTATTCCATTTTATGAATTGAATTTGTGTTTCATTACTGTATATATCAGATCTCGATCTGGTGGTACTGATTTTCTAGGTTTTAATCTTTTGGATCTGAGATTTGTATGGTTTGTGTATAGTTTCCTTGTTTCTTCTTTAAACTTAAACGTTTTAGTTTTTGATACAGTTTGTGATACATTTAATTAGTTGTGTATTTTCAGATCTAAGAAGATGATGATTGAAACAAAGAAGCAACAAGATTGGGAAAGTGAGCTTAAGACGAACATATGTTTTGCCTACCTTTTGAATTTGGTTCAGAAGTGTTTGGGATATGCCACTGAGTAAGTTTTCTTTGGCTTGTGGGACTTGTAAACCCATTATTTTGATTGTGTTCTTTAGCTAACTCATGTCCTGGTGTTCATATTCTGATAGTTCTACAATTGTTGCTAACTCTATGTTTACCACGAATTTGTATGGTAATTTGTTAACAGAGATAGGGCCTTGTGAATGTAGATTGATAGTAAGATCCTAGTAGAACATAATCTTCTCCAATTCACTATACGAAATACCGACCGATAGTTTCTACAAACAGCACGTAAATGTATGTAACCCAAGGGGGTCAGGTATGTTGATAAAACCCAAGCTATACCTTCTTCGCGAAGTACATCCCAAGGCCTTGCTTCCTCATGAATATCCTCTATCTCATCATCCCTAACAATGTTAAAAGTAGTTCTTGTTCTGATTGGCAATATTGCTAAGCTAGATATCTCTATTGCCTTTGTACTGTTACCTCCATAACTGTTGTTGCCTAACAATGATTCTCTTCATGTTCTTCTATCATTGTCGTTCCTACCAAATAAAATAATCAATGCATTACAAATCTCCTACAAAGAAGGCAATGAGTGTATATTTTCAATTAAGATGCATGTGTTCTATCTACATACATGAAACCATGAAAGTGTAAATTAGCTAGCTAGAACAAATAAACAAACAAAGTGGGTACTGTAATTGAAGTAGTAAAGAACCCATTAGTAGTTTTGATAAACAAAATCAGTAGTTTCAAGGACGCATTTAAAGCTGTTCTAGTTGATTGTGTGTCACCTGTGGGAATTGTCTTAGTCCATAAATTAGTTGACTTACTTTTATGTTTTGGGATTCATTTCACTTGTGGGAATTGTCTTAGTCCGTAAGTTAGTTCTTATGTTTTCTTTAAACATTAGTTGCTTCGTTTAAATTTTGGGATCTATTTTACCTTATACTTGGAGTATGACTTACTTTTATGTTGATGCTTGTTCATCATATTCTAGATCAAAGAATCTCTTCGATATGCTGAGCTCATACTTGGATTCGGTTTCACAAAAACCAACTAGTAGACAGGTTCATTCTACAATCACTACGCCAGATCCGGATTGTTTTCTCATTTTTGTTTCGTAATTGATAGAGGTCTGTCTCATGCTGGTAGTGGCGCGTACAATAGGGAATCTGCAATGTCCTTGAATTCTTTTCTCCTGATGGATGGTTTGCATTTGGAGTATATCCATTAAAGGTATAATTAGTAGTCAATCTTCAATAATGGAAACTTCCCTTTCATAGCCTCGTAATTGTAATAAGTTTACAGTCATTTTTTTATGCTGGAAATGGCAAGTTGCGTGTCTCAGTTGGCTAGAGCAAACTAGCTGCAAAAGTTGCTAAGAAATAATGTTCAGTAACTTTTCCTTCCTCTTCTGTTTTGACAGCTTCTTTAGCTTTATATGACCATTTGTCTTGTGAACTTATGTGCCAAATTGTTCTTTCAGATCCAAGATTAAAAGCTTTGGAAGTGTCAGTGGTACAACCTCAGGGCTAACCTCAAGTCTAGCATTCACACATGTACAAGTAAGTATCTGCATTATCGTTATCATGTTCTAACCTTAACTTAACTACTTAAGTCAAAAGTAGTACGCTTGGTAGAACCTCCGTTGATATGAATACTCTTAAAGTTTTATTGTCCATAGACCCAAGTTTTAGTTTTACGTTTTCTTCTCCTTTTATTTGTGCCTTATTCCCATTAGTTCTGTTAGTTTTTTTTTTCATGGTGGAGTCTTATTAGCTTTGCTTTCAACCTGGGCTTGCACATTTTGCCTTTCCCTGATGTTTTTTTTTTCCTCCTTCCCTTTTGATTACCAAGTACATGTAGTTGGGTTTTTATATCTTTTTTTTCCCTCCTTCCATGCAAGGGATCGAACTCTCAAATCCTCAGCCCATGCAAATCAGTTGGGCGGTGGAATACAGAGTACCGGATTCTCAGAGGTGGGCACGAGCCAGGTTCAAAAGCATTGGTCTACTATTCAATTCGTATCGGTTTATTCATCACCAGGTTCTAATGTAGAGGATAAAAATTTAAATTTTCACTTTCAGTTACCATGTGTTCTTAAATTTTCACTTTGGGATGTTTGAAAGAATGTTGGCAGAGATAAATTATTGGGTTGAATGGCAATTTGTAATATTGGATTTTCATTAATGCAAATAAATTTATTATAATTTTGTTATTTTTTTTTTAATTTGTCATATTCATTTGGCAACGTTTATAAGCGTTGCCGAAATTAGTATTATAGCAACGTTTATAAACGTTGCTGTAAATAATTATAGCAACGTTTATAAACGTTCCAAATAATTTGCAACACTGTATTAGGAACGTACATAAGCGTTGCCGAAATTCATAGCAACGTCTATATCTGTTGCTAATCGGCCATTTTGGCGTAGTGACTCCATTATAACACTAAATTCGAAACGTTATATATCTTTCAATAATCGACGTATTCGAAAGGTTGTGTATATCGGTTGGGTAACCAAATGTCCATGGAAATATCATTACACCCTGACATATCAATTCATTCGAATACATACTTCGATCCACATGAAACTCTGTCTTAGATATTTCAAAATAAATGGACACCCAAAAGCCATTTATGAGAATATACCGGTCACCTGTGGGCTTATAAGAAGAATAGTGGCATAAATTCCAAAAAAAAAAACTAAAATTCCATCGTAAACTACGGATGAGAACAAAACACATGAAATGCTAATAAATCTAAATGATCGCAGGCATGTTGTGTTGAATTCACATTGTCATCTTTCTGAATAACAGCATCAGTTGTTCCAGAACTATCAAAGACAATCCCCTGCCGACGATGTATGTTCATGGAAAACCTGCAAGATACAATTTGTTATTCAAAGAGACCATTTGAAAACATGGTTACTATCAAAGTATATCGTCAAATTGTTCTTACCCTCAAATACAAACTGGTAGGTGTTCAATCCGTCACTGACTTGCAAACATCTCTTTTCGGGCACTACGTTATTTCTGCATAACTTAATTCTTTTGTCAGGCCAGATCACATCTAGGTTGATCCCATACTTTTGTCCCAGTTGTTGTTTGAATTCTCGAAGCACAACAAACTGCCTTTTCTCCATCGTCTCTATGTTCGTATTGAGTAATGACATATTACGGTGAATGTCTTCTTCGCATAACCCACCTGGAAAACAATTAATACACTCTCTCTCTTTGCACACCATCTCTATTATCTGATCTCCAAGAAACTTAATCACCTCTTCGTCGACAACACTATGTTCCTTTAGCGTGATGTTTCCATTGAATAGTCTGCCCTCGAAATAAGCATCAAGCATCACCGCATCAGGGGACAACGGGGATTCATCGAAATAATTGGTTGCATCATACGGCCCTGTAACTCCATGTACTGCTCAAATGTGATGCCTTCTCCACTGTTATCTAGTCTCTGGTATTCCTGGAATTTTTTTAGTTGATAGGCCTGGATTTCCTTGTATTTTCTCATGTGTTTTTGGACACGGTAATCATGTATAAACCACTACCTTTTGGTCCCAAACGCCTCTAAGGGTTTGAAATTTGTCCACCTCTCCATGGCTATCTCCTGTCTTTGATCTTCTAAAAAACTATCAAGCTCGTCATCGTCGTCAGAATAACTGGGTTCTCGATCAAGGATCTAGGGAAGTCTCTTAGTTTTTTTATCTGTATCTTTTGGCTGCTTGGATTGCAACTCTCCTCCAACAGAACAATCGGCATCCTCTCCAGACCTTGTGGTTATCCCGCTAGCCTCCATACAACTATCTACTCAATCAAGTGTCTGTGATAACCTGTGAAATAAGAAATATACAGATGAAGCGATTAGGATAAGCACTCAACAATGCTTTGTAACATAATTTGGTTAAGTACATGCGGCTGGTTTTTTTTTTTTTTTTTTTTTGTCTTAGGTCTCGCAAAAGGACTATTCTCCATGTGATATGGACTTTTCCGCATATATATAGACAATAACGAATCTTACTCGGCACTGTATTGCACCATTGGTTTCCAAATCGTGTAAATCATACGTGCAGGAGGAAAAATTCTATGTTTCCCAATCCACAGGAAATACTATCTACCGAAACACGTGATTTCCTTATTGTATGCGAAGGTACATGCCAGCAGGGATTACATACACGCGACCGTCAAACTATTGTTTGGGCGTGTCCGTCAGAATCCCTGGGTTATTTCAACTGCTAATTCCAAAGGTTGTGTCTGGAAACCAAGAGGCGCTCCTCCCCTTCCACAGACATAAGTATCCTATTTAAACTGCACAATACCCATTGTAATTAGTCCCGGGAGAGAGACTTGCAGGTGCAAAAATGGGTTGTTTCGGCTATAAAATTATTGGTGTCAGTGATCAGACCCTTGTCCATGTGCGGAGGCATCGATTCGTCGCAACCCTGAAGCTCGATTTTGGAATAAAGGAAGCGGATTTCAACATCATACATCCTAGGTATCATTGTAGTGTATTTGTAATATGCTTCAGACACGTGGCTAATTTTGAAAAACTCAGGGTACTCGATAGCATCAACGTCGACAACTACAGTGTTACTTTAATCCCTGTGGAGCAAGGATGCAGGTGCGTTGAAGAATGGGTTGCTTTGTACGGAGAAACGTCACAAGCCAATGTTTCTGATGCTATGTCTGGTGTCAATAGTATGGACGAATAGGTATTCTCAACGGCTACAGACATCCACGACTTGATCTGAAATTGCATTGCCCGCTATTCAATTAGTTATGTCTTACTTCTTACTCATGTAATTGACACTGATCTACCGATCTTCTGGTGTTGAGTATTTTCGTAATATACACATGTCGTTGTTTTATCTGTTTTGCTTCAACAGAAGTTATGCATTTTTTCTAATATAAGTTTCTAAATGATGACACTAGATACACCAAACAAACAAAAGGAACAATGAACGTTGTCTAGAAAAATGCTTTGGATTATAAATTGGATTGGACTTAGAAGCAACATTGAACAGAATTTCGATGTGGATTGGTTATGAATGTACAATTCTTTTTCAATCAGTCCAGTACTGGATTCGACACATCTAACTAAACAAACGTGCATTGATTATGCAACTTTTGATTCGCAAATGGAATAATCTGAATCATATAAACTATTTTACAGCCATCATTTTCCTATTGGATGTTGTTATTTATGTCTCTTATAACACGGTCTAATAAGGGCATGTTCTCGTACATGTCTTCTGACATTTCAAATTCTGTATAATCCTCCTCGTTAGCTTTCCTCATAATGATTACGGATTTTACTTTCTGCATCCATTCTGACACCCATATGAACAATCTCCCTGGACATAAACCATTCTCTTCCATGTACACTCCAACAGTATGAAGACCCTGGCCTTCATATTTATCCATTGTCATTGCAAAACACATCCTTACAGGAAACTGCTCGCGCACCAATTCTATCCTTTCTCCACTGTAGATGGATGTTTTCACCCTCCCAGTTTTCACTGTCTTTCCTGACGCGATTCCTGTCAGCACCTCTGCTTCGATTTCTACATTCAGCAATGCTTTTACTAAAAGTCTGGTACCTTTTATGAGGCTCTTTTTATCCAGGGTGAACAGTAGGACTAATGGGAGTCCGACTCCGACTTCTATCTTGTGGCTTGGGATGCCTTCGAATTCCATTTCATTCAAACGTCGCTGGTTTATCTGATATTCCTCTTTGTCTAACACCTTGTCTTGTCCAGAATCTCCAGTATCTGTGATGAGGTATACAACACGATCCCGACACCCTGAGCGTGCCAAAACTTCTGAATTGATTCTCTCCACAACTTCGGTTCTATGCGCCAGAATAGTCCTGCCTTTAAAGTATTCCATGCAGTTGATATTTGCTTTGATTCCTGGGTAATTGATGTCAATGATACGATCTATAAACTGTTCTTCGGTATCCATCTCCACTTCAGTTTCTTCGATTATAGCGTGGGCACTCTTAACACCGTTGTTTATGTAACGGAATATCCTTTCTGCAGCATTACTCGGTTGTTTGTGTGTTTGTTCTTCTGCCATAGCTGCCCTGAAACCAAGAAGAAATCAACGCACAATCAAGGAAAAAACAAGAACTTATGAGTCTTATATAATAAACAGCTAGAACGGAAACATTACCTCTGATACAAATCAGAATCATAAACAAAAATATTCCGTTATGGAAGAGATCGAATAAGGAAAAGGTTATTTATACTACAATGTCTAGTCTAATATCGGTTTATATCATTGAACAGGGAATATTGTATTGTTTATATATATATGTGTGTAAATATGTACAGGAGGAAAACCATATACGGCGGAGGATAAATCGTGGTCGTTTTAGGGTTACAAATATTTCAGAATACCCGTTCTGCCCCCTGGTCTTTTGCATTAGATGTATGCCTGCTTTAACTTTTGTTTTTTGCACCAAAGAAGAAAAAGGTATGCCCATTAGACGACGACTAAGAAATCCAATTGAAAACTAAATCTCCTGGTGTAAACAACTAAGGTGTACATGATGAATACAAACTTAATTGAAAAAAAAAAAGGAAAAAAAAAAAAAAACATTAATCGAAAAAAGTGAATTTATAACGAACTAAACTACTAAACCACGATGCTCCTAAAACTGCGACGATATATGTTAGCCATATATCGAAACACCACGAGGTAGAACTTTAATGTCTTCGTATACGCCAAGAACTGCGAATTTGCCATCCTTGCCTCCAACACTACAGTCCACAATTAATATATCGAAGATCGCCTCAGTACCCTTCATCGGTTCAAACGGTCTGAGTGCCTCCACTGTCTGTCCAGTACGTGCTTTGATGTAATGTTCAACTACGTCATAATTCATAAACGCATCTGCCACTTTGCCTCTAACAGTGAATATTGCACTGGATGTTTCATCCACAACCCTTAGATGCATCTTGTACCTGCTCCCATGTACAAAGCATGATATTTTTTTATTTTTTTAAACTACGTATATGCGTTATTTGAATAATTGTCTACATACATTGGTTTTTCCGTTACTGTAACATTGCAGGACATGCAGAACGGTTGATAAACCCCAGAATTATTCCACGACTCTTTTGTCACAGTTTTGCCATTGCATTCACAGCAGGCCATGTAATACCATTTGCTACCTTCAACCAAATCCGTTATCCATGCTTTGCAGATGAATGTTCTCCCCTGCAGTTAGGGTTGGTGCTAAACTGGTTAAAACGCAACAACATGGGTTAGGTTTTGAAATAGATAGATGTAGATGAGATTACCTTGTTTTTGGGATCTTTCATCATATCTCTGGCTTCTGATATAGTCAGCATAATCCCAACTTCAGTAAGACAGGTGAAGAGAAAACGATCTTCTGTAAGCTTGATCTGTGTAGCAACGTTTGCGAGGACTGATCAAGTTAAATACATGCCACAAATTAAGATGGCCCACAATAGGTTTCTTGTGAATCCGATATTTCAATTTATAAATTCGGGATATCCTAGTCATATATTGTGAAGTATTTCCCTTTTTAAAATAACCTATTTTTACTCTTTGTTATATGCTACATGCTGTAAAACAGACCAAGCGGAGGAAAGGGAGTAGGAAATAATTTTTCCCCGACAACAACTGGAAAGAAACAGTAAAAACGAAAGCAGCATTGCATGGAGAATCAATACCTCAAGTAGAATCTGAACCTATAGATTAGCACGCAATATTGAGGTAAGAATGACAATATTGAGTGTATACCTCAATATTTTTCCCTCCTGTATCTATTGATCTGCCTAGATGTCTTAGGCATGTGTTCTTACATTGAATAAATTGCTAGGAATATCACAAACTTGCAAGATATTTTGTTAGCATAGAAACTTGATACCCATAGGTTAAGTATGTGCAATGAATTTTATAATTTTATTGTAGGTTGATAAATCACAATGCAACAAACTTGCATAAAAAACTAATGTGGAGATAAAGGTTTACTGAACCCGAACAAAATTCATGCCTATATCGTACAGTGCTTAGTGTACGACGTACATAAAGCCATGAAAGAGTGTCATCAAACAATGGTGTATGAACTAAACGAACAGGAATCTAATACATATCTAATTCGAGATAATCACATGCCAAACTTACACGATTAGATTAAATCTATTCAATAAGGATAGAGCATAGTTCATCAAAACGCTTTTGGCAAAACATACCGATCTTATATAAAGAGTAAAAAACAACCAAAAAAGGGGGAGTAATTTAAAAGAGCTGCTTGACATAACGTTTTGAGATAAATCAGATTCGTGAATTTAAACATCCCTGGTGTTTGGAATTAAATCAGATTCGTGAATCTAAACATCCTTGACTGCATTGCCCGACTCTTCACCGTTATCCTTAGCGTAATCTTCTATAGGAGTCTTCCACTGCTGCACTG
>JAJJMA010028856.1:0-12018 GCA_023529015.1 Papaver nudicaule
CAGTCCTACTATTCAAGATTGCACATAATATACAAGTGGACATAAGAAGATGTTTGCCACAATACTAATGTCCCGTATGAAGGGGGTAGTTGTTCCTACAAAATAAATCAAAATACCACACGCACACAAACACTCACACGCACACACACATATATCTTAGATGAAGGCAGAAATCTCCATTGAAATGCATAGTTGGCGAATTTGTTTGCACGATCTTCGGACCAAAATAGGTTGCGGACTAAATAGTCTACACAAAAGTTTTTCAAGTTTTGAATTTGAGTTGGTTGCGGATTAAAATTCAACGCAACCGTTTCTCGAACTATCGAAATAGACATGTTGCAGATAAAACATATACACAACATTGATATAAAGCAGTGTTAGAGCACGCTCGGTCAACCCCGCCAAATGTTGTTATGTCAAGCTTGGTTGTCATAATTTAGTGTTCAAAACTCATAAAACTGAACATGCCTACTAATAGTCAGACTTCATTAGGTTAGACTTTAAGGTAGAAGATGGTTGGTTTATCTAGAAGATTAATCGAAGAACTGAAGATGAATGAAAAACAAAAGATCACATCCTCCTTCAGCTAGTCCTCTTGACATCATGATTTCAGTGGTCTTCTGCTCCGAGCTGAATGATAATCTATTTTGTGCTTGATGACTGTTAGTATTTTCAACAGTGTACATGAACTCTTTTCTCTTGAGTTTCATGACCTGAGAACATTCAATGGAGTCTTGTTCTTATACTCCATTGACGTTTACCTCGAAACCAATTCAATACAAGTTTTTAGGAACGTTGTATTATGAATAATTTCATGGTAAATGACATTTTGTAGTGCATTTCCATTTCTCTGAATGCTTGCACTTATATTGATAAGGATTCTCTAATCCGACTTTATTGTGCATTCAGTGTTGCAAGTGATTTCATTACGAAGCATGCAAAGCTAGTTTCTAATTTTCAGATTTTCTGGACTGAAATTGATCATCATGTTTAAGAATTGATTGGCGTTCCTAGGTATCAATCTCTTAAGCTAGGAATCGATTTCCTCTTGTAGGAATCGATCTCCAAAAGCGAGGAATCGAATACCATATGCTGGGTATCGAATTCCAAGGCTAGAAATCGATTTCCCTTTGTAGGAATCGATCTTCCATGGTTAAGATCGATTACCACTTGGTGACATCGATTTCCCTTAAGTTGGGAATCGATTTCTTATTTTAGAAATCGATCTCCTAATGGTAGAAATCAATCACCATAGCTAGGAAGCGATATACTCAACTAGCAATCGGTTACACTTCTTTGTAATCGATCTCTAAGGTTGACAATCGATCTCCTAGGGTTGAATTCGATCTTCCTAACTAAGAATCGATCTCCCATACAAGAAATCGATCACTCACTTCTGAAATCTATCTCTTGTCCCACAATTCATTTCTAGCACTTGCAAATGAATTGTGAAGACTATTCTACAAATCATACTATGTGCTTCAATGTTAAAAAAGCAGGGGTACCAAAATACTGCCAACTTTTCGTTTGGGCTCATGAGTCTTATGGTCATATATGGACGATCTCAAAAATCAATATCCAGATCTGTTTAAGCTGAGATTTGATTACAAGTGATCAGTCCTATGCAAGACAAGGTATTGGTAAATCTTTTGGATGGATTGGGGACAACGATCAGGTTAACAATAACGTACTTCTTGTGTTTGCTTTAATTATAGAATCAGAGAATATAATGCAGAAAGTAAAGCACACAAGACACCGGAGTATTTTTTTAACGAGGAAACTACAACCTATAGAAAAACCTTGGGACCTCGTCCAGATTGAACACCGCACAGTACAAACTGTCTACAAACACTAGCCTACTATAAGACTTCGGTCTGGGATGTAGTAAAGACCAATTCAAGCCCTCCAAGTGAACTGTCTACTGTCGCACTACTTACGTCTCTAGTTCCCCCACAGATCGTCACGCACTTGATTCCCCTGGGTGACGTCCTTTACAGGCCTAGGAGTGGTGACGTCCTTTACATGCCTATGAGTTGCTTTAACCGCTGTTAAAGGCTTGTGTCAATAATTCCGGCTTTGCAACCTCAATTTTTAACTGTATGTTTGAATTGTCCTCTATGAGTTTGACATACACAAAGTGACTTCCTTCGGATTGCTCCAGGTCATACGGAAATCTACTTACAAGCGTGGGATGACAAGTAAACCGAGTAAACTATGCCCAACTTGTATCTACCTCAGTTGTAAAAAGAATCACTTAAGAAACTTATACAACTGGAGCAAACTAGAACTTACAACACCAAGTGCAACCGTGCGTTGCTTCCTTTCAACCCTGTGTGCAACGTATCAGTTCTTGAATGGCCTTATTGCAGAAGAGAAGAACCGTAGAATAGACAAGAACGTGATCAGGTTACCAGGGTTATAGGTTAATCCGATTTCAATCAAAGAGGTATGTTATCGCCTACCTGTGCTTCCCACCCCTCAAGAGAAGACTTTATAGTCGTTAGGTAAATCCCACAGAGGAACTACTACCTAATAGAGGATGACTATACCACAACAAGCATTCACCTAAGTGAAAAGAGTTTACGATCAATTCCACAGAGAAACTTCATGTATGCTTGATGCTTGTGGTTTTTCGTCCTGAAGCCCTCTATTTATAGCATGCAATAAGATATGTTGCTAAGGAATAAAGCAACTAGTTACTTGTCCCACAAGTTGAGTAAACCCTAACTTGCAAACCAAGTAAACATAGTTTATCTCAATTGGAATTCATTAAACATTTATCTGCCAAGTCTTTTGTTAGGTCTTAACCACTTCAAGATAGAAATCCAACAGACCAAAGATATAATCTTTATCTTATTGACTCTTTGAGAATCGTTAGATGGACCACAAGATATATATTCGTGATAACCAAGTCCAACTAAGAGATAAAGGAGTCAGAATTTAACCCTGTGAAATTCCAGAGAATATTCACCTTGGACGGTTCGTGAACCGTCCTTCTGAATTACGACCAAATACATCGACTTTGTGGTTCACGTACATGTACGTGTACAAATTGATGTTTTGGAACTCAGGAGTGAAATCCGGAGTCACTGTTCACGAAACGGTTCATGAACCGTCGTTACTCAGAATTAGGGTTTAACTGGATCCGCTGGAAGTTCTGGGATGGGCCAGTACTTAGACGTGTTATACGCCCTTAGCTATAATCCACTGGATTCTTGCTCAAGAGTACTTCTTTAGATTCACCCAAATCATACAAGTGATTTGCAAGCAAACCATTGTTATGCAAAGATGGTATCGAATCTATCTCATGCATTCTTGTAACCTTAGTACTTGTGGGAACAAATACCAACATAACACATGGTTATGTAGACAAGAACACAATCTCAATCGCTATTAGTATCTCTACTAAAGTAGCCGACTATTTCGAAAGATAGAATAAGTAGAATAGAAGAATTTCCATAAGAGTCATAACTCCTACTAACCTTTTGTCGATGAAGAATATTCGATGTCTTCTTTATAATCACTGTCTTCGTCTTCAAGGTCTCTACAACTTTGCCTATATCCCAATTCTGAAATCTAAACTCTAGTAGGCTAAATCAAGAATTGTGTTTTGACACCTAAAACTGACAACCAACTTGACATACCAACGCTAGTGGGTTTGACCGGACAATGCCCTAACAATCTCCCCCTTTGTCAATTTTAGTGACAAAACCAATCTACATATGGATTCAAAAGATATACAATTAAGTACTAACCAGATGTATCTTGATTTCTTGAATTCTTCAACTTCTCCCTTGAGTCTTGATGTGTTCGTTTAACTCTTGTTGATGAATTCGTAGACAGCACCTACAACATATCCAACTCAAACAACCACAAAGGTACGCTTAAGCTTACATGGGTTAATATGCTCCCACATGTTGTTTGTCCAAAGAGTAAGAATCTGAGCAAACTTTAAAGTCTGTGTATCAAAACTTTTATAGTGATTCTACTCATACCTGATACGAAGCTTCTTCTTAACTTAATTACTCCCTCGGATTTGCAACCTCAATTATCAACTGTATGTTTGAATTGTCCTCTATCAGTTTGACATACACAAAGTGACTTCCTTCGGATTGCTTCGGGTCATACGAAAATCTACTTATAAGCGGGGGCTAACAAGTAAACCGAGTAAACTATGCCAAACTTGTCTCTACCTCAGTTGTAAAAAGAATCACGTAAGAAACTTATACAACTGGAGCTAACTAGGTCTTACAACACCGAGTGCAGGCGTGCGTTGCTTCTTTTCAACCCTGTGTAACGTATCAGTTCTTGAATGGCCTTATATCAGAAGAGAAGGACCGTAGAATAGACAAGAACGTGATCAGGTTACCAAGGTTACAGGTTACTCCGATTTCAACCACTAAGGTCTCAATCTCCTACCTGTACTTCCCAACCCTCAAGAGAAGTCTTTATAGTCATTAGGTAATTTCCACGACAAACTGCTACGTAATAGAGGATGACTATACCACAACAAGCATTCACCTAAGTGAAAAGAGTTTACGATCAATTTCACAGAGAAATCTCACGTATGCTTGATGCTTGCGGTTTTTCGTCCCAAAATCCTCTATTTATAGCACTCAATAAGATAGGTTGCTTAGGAATAAAGCAACCAGTTACTTGTCCCACAAGTTTAGTAAAACCTTTGCAAACCAAGTAAACAGAGTTTATCTCAATTGGAATTCATTAAACATTTATCTGCCAAGTCTTTTGTTAGCTCAAAAACACTTCAAGATAAAAATCCAACAGACCAGAGATAATCTTTATCTTATTGACACATTGGGATTCGTTAGATGGACCACAGAAGATATTTCGTGATAACCAAGTCCAACTAAGAGATAAAGGAGTCAGAGTTTAACCCGTGTTAAAATTACAGAAGAATTATCCACGTGGACGGTTCGCAAACCGCCCTTCTGAATTCCGGTCAGATACATCGAATCTGTGGTTCACGTACATGTACGTGTACAAATTGATGCATTGGAACTCGGGAGAAAATCCAAAGTCACTGTTCACGAACCGGTTCGTGAACCGCCTTAGTTCAGAATTAGGGTTTAACTGGATCCGCTGAAAGTTTTGGGCTGGGCCTGTACTTAGACGTGTTAAACGCCCTCAGCTATAATCCACTGGACTCTTGCTCAATAGTACTCCTTTAGATTCACCCATATCCTACAAGTGATTTGCAAGCAAACCATTGCTATGGAATGATGGTATCGAATCTATCTCATGCATTCTTGTAACCTTAGTATTCGTGGGAACAAATACCAACATAACACATGGTCATGTAGACAAGAATACGATCTCAATCGCTATTAGTATCTACTAAAGTAGCCGACTGTTTCGAAAGATAGAATAAGTAGAATAGAAGAATTCCCGTAAAATCCATAACTCCTACTAACCTTTTGTCGATGAAGAATAATTGATGTTTTCTTTGTCTTCACAGTCTTCGTCTTCAAGGTCTCTACTACTGTTAGGGCATTGTCCGTTCAAACCCACTAATGTTGGTATGTCAAGCTAGTTGTCAGTTTTAGGTGTCAAAACACAATTCTTGATTTAGCCTACTAGAGTTTAGATTTCGGAATTATATAGACTAAGTAGTAGAGACCTTGAAGACGAAGACTGTGAAGACAAAGAAGACATCATTCTTCATCGACAAAAGGTTAGTAGGAGTTATGACTTTTATGGAAATTCTTCTATTCTACTTTCTCTATCTTTCGAAATAGTCGACTACTTTGGTAGTGTTATAGTAGCGATTGAGATCGTGTTCTTGGCAACATGACCATGTGTCATGACTAGTGTTTGTTCCCGCAAATACTATGGTTACAAGAATGTATGATTAGATTCGATACCATTTGTCCATTGCAATGGTTTGCTTGCAAATCACTTGTTGGATATGGGTGAATCTAAAGGAGTACTCTTGAGCAAGAGTCCAGTGGATTACAGCTGAGGGCGTCTCACACGTCTAAGTCCTGGTTAAGCCCAGAAATTCCAGCAGATCCAAGTTAAACCTAATCTGGAGGTCGGACGGTTCCCGAACCGTATGCGAAACAGAAACTCGGAATTTCTCCTGAGTTCCAAAGTGCTATTTAAGTTCGTGTACCTACACAAACCTCTAAATCGGTGCTTTTGGCTGTTATCCAGATTTGTGAATATTCTTTCAGAATTTCACTCAGGCTAAACTCTGAACTCCTTTATCTCTTAGATTGGACTTGAATATCACGAAATATCTTTTGTGGTCCATCTAACGGTTCTCAATGTGTCAATAAGATAAAGATTATCTCTGGTCTGTTGGATCTCTATCTTGAAGTGTTTTTGAGCTAACAAAACACTTGGCAGATAAATGTTAAAAGATTTCCAATTGAGATAAATCTAGGTTACTTGGTTTGCAAGTTAGGGTTTCCTAAACTTGTGAGACAAGTAATTGATTGTTTTATTCCAAAAGCAACCTATCTTATTGAGTGCTATAAATAGAGGTGTCTATGGACGAATACCGCAAGCATCAAGCATACGTGAAGGTCCTTAGGGAAGTGAACGTAAACTCTTTTCACTTCGGTAAATGCTTGTTGTGGTATAGTCATCCTCTATTAGGTAAGCAGTCCTCACGGGATTAACCTACGACTATAAATACTTCTCTTGAGAGTTGGGAAGCACAAGTAGGAGATTGAGACCTTAGTGGTTGAAATCGGATTAACCTGTAACCTTGGTAACCTGATCACGTTCTTGTGTATTCCATAGTCTGTCTCTTCTGCTATACGGCTATTCAAGAACTGATACGTTACATACAAGGTTGAAAGAAAGCAACGCACGGCTGCACTCGGTGTTGTAAGACCTAGTTAGCTCTATTTGTATAAGTTTCTTAAGTGATTCTTTTTACAACTGAGGTAGAGACAAGTTGGGCATAGTTTACTTGGTTTACTTGTCAACCCCCGCTTGTAAGTAGATTTCCGTATGACCTGGAGCAATCCGAAGGAAGTCACTTTGTGTATGTCAAACTGATAGAGGACAGTTCAAACATACAGTTGACAGTTGAGGTTGCAAAGCCGGAATTGTTGACACAAGCCTTTAACATCGGTTACAGCAACTCCTAGGCCTGTAACGGACGTCAGCTAGGGGAATCAAGTGAGTGACGATCTGTGGGGGATCTAGAGACGTAAGGAGTGCGACAGTAGCCAATGCGCTTGGAGGGCTGGAGTTGGTCTCTGCTACATCCCAGACCGAAGTCTTATAGTAGGCTAGTGTCCGTAGTCAGTTTGTACTGGGCGGTGTTCAATCTGGACGAGGTCCGAGGTTTTTCTACTGGTCGTAGTTTCCTCGTTAAAAAAATCTCTGGTGTCTTGTGTGCTTTACTTTCCGCATTATATTCTCTGACTATATAATTAAAGCAAACACAAGAAGTACGTTATTCCTAACCTGACGTTAATTTCCGATCTTGAACAAAGGTTTACAAAGACTTGTCTTTATAGTAATTGATCACTTGTGATCACAACTCAGGTTACACCAGATCTGGATATTGATTTTTGAGATCGTCCAGATCTGACCATAAGTCTCACGAGCCCAAACGAAAAGTTGGTTGTATTTCGGTACCCCTGCTTTTTCAATTGGTGTCAGAGCAGGTAAACACATTAAAGATGTAACTGTCTGTGTTTATCGAGGCTTGTGAGTTATGGCGTACATAAAAAATTGGTTCATCTCTACCGTCAATTTAGTATACCAGAGATTACAACGCTTTATTCAGAATATGTTGGGTTCTGATAAGCTTGTAAATATGCTCGAGGTTCATCGCGATGAAATCATGCGATTACATGCACTCGAGAAATTAGAACTCATGGAACTTCTTGATCCTGAAAGATTTCGTGTTAACCTACTCTGCCAACTCCTCCAAGATCTTAATGTCAGCTTTGTAGAATACATCGAAAACATTCAAGAGCAAAGAAGTAAGCGTGCTAATATAATATATTTTAAATGCGGAAACCCTGAACACATTGATAAAGAATGCCAACTTTCTGTGTCAAGGAATTTAAAACGTCCCAAGCATGCTTCTAACTCCATGAGTACCCCTTTCGTCAAACATAGTAAAATAAAGGCAAAAGACTATGTTCCAAAGGAAACCCAAGACAAGAATCTATCTCACTATGGAAACTGTCATCCTGAGATCTGTGAGTATCCATATGCTCACGTCTACTCTCCCTAAAATCCATGACAGGATTTTCTCATCATGTACCTACTTGTGTGATGAGAAAAATGTGTAGGAAAGTAGGTGTAGATTCTTGTAGATTTATTTAGTCTTTTTTGGTTTGTTGGTAAAATACTTGTATGTCGAGCCCTTGCTCCAACAAGTTAAAAAATGACTTTGATTTTTGTGGCTCTCAAAATCAAAGTCATAAGGAGAGTTAGTACCCTTGAGAAAATAACCTGTCAATATTGTCTCAAAAAGGGAAACACCTTAGTTTCCTAAAAATGGAAACACATACAATTTCAGTTTTGCTCAAACTCTTAGGAGTCCTATGCAAAAAGGAATTTGTATTAAGGTAAAACTTGGATTTTTGAGTAAATCCGAATTCTGATACAACTAGAATCTCGTGATCAGGGCTTGCAGTCCCCTATATATTTCCGAGATACCGGACCAGACATAGACAGTTTATTCTGCCTCCGTACGGTTCGCGAACCGGTGCCCTAGGTTTTTGTATCAGAAAATTCTCCTGGATTGTAACAAGTTTCCCAGATTTGTTCACAATTCACTTCAAGAACGTCTTAAGGGTTGAAATACGTTTCTTGAATCAAGTTTGTGTGGAACCATGGCAAGAACGAGAGGAAAGCCAATGGATAATCCCCTGACTCCACCAAAAGAGAGCTCCACATAAAAAAAAAATCAACTATCATCGTGATTCATCCTCGGGAATCACTTTCTACGACGAGAAGTGCTATGATCGCTATCTTACCATCAAAGATAAACCTCTCATTGTAGAAAGAAAACTTGTTGATAGTACAAGGTTTGAAGGTGTGGTAGAATATGTTAAGTCCTTTAACTTGGGCAACATATTTGATGGTCATGGAAAAGCTTATGAGGGAAGTGTCAAAGAGTTCTATGCCAACATTCATGGAACCAATGATAAAAACCCATGCTTTTAAAACAATGGTTGGAAAAACAGTTATGGACATAAACTGTGATCTCATAGCATCTCTCACAGGTCTGTCCAAGGAAGGTATTATTCTACCTAGACCTGAGAATTCGGGACCAACCAATGAGAAAATTTCCATGAAACTGATAGGTCGAGAAGTTCCTTGGGATAGGAAATTTCCAACATAAGATCTATCTGTAGAGTTGAAAGCATTTGGGAAACTGGTTGTTGCTAACCTATGTCCTTCTATGATGGTCAACTCTGTGTGGGGTCACGACTTTGCAGAATTGGTTTACTATTTAAGGAGCGGACGAGAAGTAAACTTGTGTAATATGCTTGTATATAACATGAGGGAAATGACTCGTAATGGCAAGAACCTTGGGTTTTCATGTCTCATTGGAAGGATCTGTGATCTATACAATGTTAAACCCTCGGGAAAATTGCTTGGTGGTCCACAACCACTCTGTGACGGCTCCATTTGCAAGATGTTGACCAACGTTAACAAATGCAAGAATAGTAATAACCAGGGTGATGAAGAATCAAGTCATTCTGTAGAGGAAACTCAGAGCAATAACAACAATGAAGTCGTGAGCTTACTCCACACCGTTATCAAAAGACAGAAATGTCTTGAAGATAATGTTATTTGTCTACAGAAACAACTCGACCTACTTGCTTCAAAAAATCCTGATCTCAAATACAGGATGGATGTGACCATGGCAGTTTGGGGCAGTCCGGAAGAGTTAGAAAACGTACCACTGGCAGTGAACAGAGTTAAATCTGTGTGTTTTCATTTCTTAGTAGATCAGGTTGGTTAATTCCTTGTGAGAACTTGTTCTTACTTTTGCCTATGGAATATAAACTAGATTTGAAAGTAGTTTGCCTTTTCATGCTTTTTAGAGTTTTTCAAGCATGTACTACTTTATTTCATTAATAAAAAGTTCTTTTTAGATGTTTATTAATAATGTTTTCAATACTTGATTTGTCTACCTCAATCTTATTGCAACACATAGCTTTTTCCCATTGCCTCGGTAGTGATGTAAAGTTATGTCTATTTACAAAAGTTATGCTTTTTCTCACGATCAAGAAACTTTTGAATGTATGATTTTTAGGGTTTTCACAAACTCGGAATCATATACTCTTTTCCATGAGATTGGCTAAGGAAAAGAGACAATGAACAAAGCAAAACTGGATAACATTAAATTGTTCCTGTCCATGTTCGACTTTGTAAGTTGTTCCTTGTTGAATAACACCACATGGGGGAGAGTTCTTAACTTGAACTTGCGCTTAATAACAAATCTTTTTGGGGAGCGTGGTTGTAGAATATTAGGAGAAAAGTGTATCTATATTTCTCCATAAGATGAGAACTTAGGGATCTTCGTCAGATTTCCTAGTTATACCATCTTAAACTTGGTATGTGAGTACTTAGCTTAACCTATTCTCATAGGTTTATGAAACCCTAGTCTTGAACTACTTTGTCATATTTTTGTGACAAATAGGGGGAGAATACATATGGTTCTTGTTCTTGTGGTGCATAACCATAGGGGGAGAACGTCATGTGCTTACTTGTTGTGCTTTTCCAAAGTATCAAGTAAGGGGGAGTAATTAAAGCTGAGAAGAATCTTCATATCAGGAATGAGTAGAATCACTTTAAAAGTTTTGATACACAGACTTTAAAGTTTGCTCGGATTCTTACTCTTTCGCACAAACAACATGTGGGATTAGCATATTAACCCATGTAAGCTTGAGCGTACCTTCGTGGTTGTTTGAGCTGGATATGTTGTAGCTGCTGACTACGGATTCATCAACAAGAGTTAAATGAACACATCAAGACTCAAGGGAGAAGTTGAAGAATTCAAGAAATCAAGATACATCTGGTTAGTACTTAATTGTATATCTTTTGAATCCATATGTAAATTGGTTTTGTCACTAAAATTGACAAAGGGGGAGATTGTTAGGGCATTGTCCGGTCAAACCCACGAGCGTTGGTATGTCAAGTTAGTTGTCAGTTTTAGGTGTCAAAACACAATTCTTGATTTAGCCTACTAGAGTTTAGATTTCCGAATTATATAGACTAAGTAGTAGAGACCTTGAAGACGAAGACTGTGAAGACAAAGAAGACATCAATTATTCGTCATCGACAAAAGGTTAGCAGGAGTTATGACTTTTATGGAAATTCTTCTATTCTACTTTCTCTATCTTTCGAAATAGTCGACTACTTTGGTAGTGTTATAATAGCGATTGAGATCGTGTTCTTGGCAACATGACCATGTGTCATGACTAGTGTTTGTTCCCGCAAATACTATGGTTACAAGAATGTATGAGATAGATTCGATACCTGTAGTTGGTAAAATCCCCATAGTAGATATTTTACCAATACACCCCTATTTAAGACCATAAACACATCATAACATTCATACTTAGTGTAAAACATCACAAGCGTATCAACAAACACCATAACATATATAAGAGATATAACTACCAATGCAAAACATAAGAACAACATCTAGGATGATATATTAGCACACATAAGTATAGATTATCATTGAACTTCCTTGCAACTCACCTTGCAAAGGATCTCTCTACAGCACACACAAGATCTTACTATCAATTTGGGCTATGGAGAGTAAGGAATTCTTCCTCTCAAATAGACCAAAACCCTAGCAATCACTTTTCCAACCCCTTCAATTGTGGGCGTACTCAGCCTTATATAGGCGCTTACAAATAATGGAGTACTGCTAATACATACAAATCATTCTGACACTATTTGTCTTCTTTCTCACCGCCTTACCGCCGTGCTTCATTTGCATTCTCAACGCCTTCCTTCCTTTCTTCAGCGTCCTTCCTCTACACTAGATAAGATCAATGA
>JAJJMA010028880.1:0-12411 GCA_023529015.1 Papaver nudicaule
GAATTTGACTCAGAGTGAAATTCAAAGAGAATATTCACTAAATCCGACACCAGTAAGACAGCTACGCCAGAGGTTCACGTACTGGTACGTGAACAAAATAGCTATCTCGTACACAGGAGAATTCCAGTGTCTGGTACGCAAACCGGTTCGTGAGAACGTCTTCAGTTGTGATCCATGGACTCTTTGCTCAAGAGTACTCCTTTAGATTCATCCATATCCAATTAACAGTTTGCAAGCAAACCATTGCAATGGACATATGGCACCAAATCTATCTCATACATTCTTGTACTCACAGTAATTTGTGGGATCAAACTACTGGTCATGACACAAGGCCATGTTACACAAGAACACGATCTCAATCGCTATTATTACTACTAAAGTAGTCGACTATATTTTGAAAGAATAGATGAAGTAGAAATAGAAGAATATCCATAAAGTCATAAATCTACTAACCTTTTATCGATGAAGAATAATTGATGTCTTCTTTGTCTTCACAGTCTTCGTCTTCAAGGTCTCTACTACTTTGTCTATATCCCATTTCCGAAATCTAAACTCTAGTAGGCTAAATTAAGAATTGACTTTTGACATCTAAAACTGACAACTAGCTTGACATACCAACGCTAGTGGGTTTGACCAGACAATGTCTTAACACGTCTCACCACGGCTTTCTTCAGCTTTTAGAGGCCTGAGCCTTTCTAGTAACGCAGGTGCAGTAGTGGCGGATCGTTTGGCGGACTTATGAAGCTTGGTGAAATTGTCAATATCTAGATTCTCCAACAAGGCGCGATATACTGGTATCATTCCGTTGATGCAAAGCTCCACCAACTGCACCTCTGTTACGTTTGGATCATTGCAATCCACTGAACGAGTTCTTAACCTTGTCACGTAATCATCTGGATGTTCATTGTTTCGCTGATAGAGTCTCCCCAAATCGGAGAGAGTGAGTTGCTCAGACACGAAGAAGTATTTCTTGAGGAAAGCATTAACCATCTGGCTCCAACTGAGAACGCTATTAGGAGCTAGATTATTATACCAAGTGTATGCCTTTCCCGTTAGAGATTTGGAGAATTCTTTGAGACACACAACTTGATTTCTTTCATGTATTCCCAATGATTCCAGGAAGCGAGAGATATGTTCTCGGGCATTCCCAATACCATTATACATGGAGAATGAAGGCGTGACATACCCTTCAGGAAGAGATTCACGTTGAACTTCGATTGGATATGGAGGTTGATGACGATGAAACAAATCTGAATTCTCCATGCTCTGAGCCCTCAAAAGATTCTGCAAATCTTCAGGGTGACAAAGTTGTGTTGAAAACCCGTGTTTGGTCCACGTGTGGTGTGGATATGGACGTCTTGGTCATCTGGGATGACGTGAACTTGAGAAGGTCCCACCCTGTTGACGTTTACAGGGGTTTCCACACGTGTTGGCCCCAGATTTGTTGGAGGCGTCAGCTTTTCCGAAAGAGTCCTCAAGCAAGTTAGCAACTCCATCTGGGTTTTCACCATATTGTTTTGACTTAGGGCTAGATCTTGTTGGGTCTTCATGAGATCCGCAATGCTAGGTGAGTCTTCAGTACTCCTTGTTTCTCCTGTGCGGGGCCCGAAGAGAAAAGTTTCTGTGCGGCTTGAGATAGGAGGGTAAGGAGTAGGAGAGATAGTGGTATTGGTGGTCCCCACTATATGGGATAGGGGGGACGTGATATTGGATAGGGTAGGCGTGGTGGATCCCACCAGAGGAGATGACACGCCCAATGGAGAAGGGGATAAGTTTGGCCCCCTCTGGGTTGAGGCAGAGGCAAAATTAAGGTTTCTGGTTGGGCTAGAGCTCACGGCTAGGGTTGTGGGACCAGCAGATGTGATGGCGCCACTAGCTTGAGTGCTTGTGACCCCACTTGCAGTAGATAGACTTGTGGGGACACTAGGGATATTTGGAGAATTTGTGTTCTCCGAACTCTGCCTCCTGGTTTCAACCATATCTTCTTAAAACCGAGATAATGACCTCCCACTGTGGTCGCCAAATGTTTTAGGTGTAAAACAATAAAGAGAATATGAGGGGTAAAATGTGAAGTGTGATGATGTGATAAAAGATTGTAATGGAATTCGAGAGGTCAAGATCGAACAAGACTCGCCTAAACCAAGAAATGGCCGTTCGAGTATTGCTTCAGTTACAAGAAGAGGATATAGGGTTGGTTTAGGGAGGGAAGCATAGAAAGATGAGATCAGAGAATTGCTATGATTTTCTGTGATGTTGTTGATATAATTGCTAGATAAGGATGGATATTCAGTTCTCACTAGATATTGAATGCTGAATGAGAAGAGTTAATCAATTATCGATAAGATAGACTTGATTATACTTGCACTGAATTAAACTGTTTGTTCTTGCTGAACTTGAACTGTCTTTCCAAACTGGTCGAGTGACCTATTTATAGCAATAGAAGTGGAAGAAGTGGAAGAGTGGGAGTGTGGAGTAAGTGGGGCAAGTCTTGCGCCTAATATTAGGGAAGAATGAACCGCCCACTTTCTCATCCCCTCTTTTCAGCAACGTTCACACGACTTAGCTTTCTTTCTCGTTAAGTGATTGTGCCGTTGCAATCACACGTGTCGTAGACCGCCAAACCAAAACCCTAAAGAATATCCCCCATGTAACTTACTTGATTCTCGTAAGATTTGTTAAATATTTGTTGAGTCAAAGATGACTAGGTACAAGTCGTACCAATTACTGGTAAACTCAGGACTTTGCGTAAAGATAGAGATTAAGCGATAAGCTTGTATATCTCCTTAAGATTTGGTCTAAGGATTGAGCCGGGCAATCGCCATTTAAACCAATGAGATAAATCTAAGGGTTGAGCTAGCAACCGCTATTTAGATTAAGATAAGTCTAAGGATTGAGCTATGCAATCGCCATTTAGACCGAGAGGATTTCAGCAACTCTCTGTGGAAATAGTCAAATAAATACGACTTTCAATTTGCCATAAATATGAGAAATTGGCTTGTGGCATATAATGCACCAATTCTCTGAGTAATGAAGACATATGAATGTCTAAAATAATATAAGTCATGGCCATGAGCCATGATTAAGAATTATAGCACTGATTTATAGAAGCAAGTCCATAATCAGGAAAAACAGACGAATGATGCTATCACAGCGTAGCTATCATCAAGAATACATAAGCATTGCCAATACAAGACCATAAGATAGGCCATAATAATTATAATAAGCCATGTTGCATGGTATAATAATCTTACTGAGAATTTAGGCATAAGGCGCAAAGGATAAGCCATAACATTTATGTTATTTTCGGATTTCTGGACAGTTTGCATGTTATCCATTAATAAAATCGCCCAGGCCAGCCTATATTAGATAAAATTCCGAATTTTTAGTATGTTATAGGGAACTCACAGAGGAAAATATCTCGTGAAGGAAGCGCCTCCTAATTCCTTACGGATTGGGCTGTAAAAATCACGCCATGAGGAAATACGTGAGCTGTCAGATTTCCTTGATTAGGAAACTAGAGTATTATGGACTAAATAAAATCATAATCCTCTAGGATTTGGATCAGTGGGACCCATAAATAGAGGGGAGGCTATAGAGGAATATATTCTAGTCCCAAGGGGGCAACTAGAGCCCGTGAGAGAGGAGAAGGTCGTGGCCCTCCATGAGCACAAGCAGGGGAAAACCGTAAGGCCTCCAATGTTTGGCCGCGCCCTGACTTTGGGCCTCCAAGATTTGGCCAAGGCATAGTCATGGAGCTCCAAGATTAGGCCAGAGCAATAGCGTGGGTACCCATAATCGGGCCAAGGAGGTGGCGTGGGCACCCAAGTGCCAAGACACGCCAAAGACATGGATATCCAAAACTAGGGCAAGCTAATGGCATGGGTATCCAAAACTAGGGTAGGGATTGGGCATGGGCCTCCAAGGAAAGGGGGCGCGAGCACAAGGATAAGGAATCATCATGGATAAAGATTAGACTTAGGCGGGGCCGTGAGGACAAGGAAGAGGCCAAGCTAGTGGCCGTGGGGATAAGCGCAGGGCTATAGGCCAAGCTGATGGCGGGACTAAGCGCAGGGCTATAGGCCAAGAGGATGATGGCCAAGGTGTGGCCGGGGTTAAGCTCAGGGCTATAGGCCAAGAGGATGGTGGCCAAGGTGTGGCCGGGGTTAAGCTCAGGGCTATAGGCCAAGAGGATGGTGGCCAAGTTGTGGCCGGGGTTAAGCTCAGGGCTATAGGCCAAGAGGATGGTTGCCAAGGTGTGGCCGGGGTTAAGCTCAGGGCTATAGGCCAAGAGGAGGATGGCCAAGGTAATGGCGGGGTTAAGCTCAGGGCTATAGGCCAAGGAATATGCGTGGGTATCCATGTTTGGGCCAAGTGGATGGCCGTGGATACCCAAGTGTTGGTGGCGTGAATTGCCTAGGGATTGACTCGAGCATGAGCTAGGCTAATGCGCATGCTTAGGTATTTTTACGTATATGGTAGGGATATAGACCATGCTACTAGGTTAGGGTCGTAAGATATCATAGTATGGCTAACGGCAACCAAAATATCTTATCCCTATCATAAAATAAATTCATACCTCGTCTCGAGCTATTCCAAGACGCCAGAAATTGATGCGAAATTACTCCCGTGACCTCCTCGCCAAAAACCACCATCAACAAGTATTCGTCTTCAAGGTCTCTACTACTTAGTCTATATCCCAATTCCGAAATCTAAACTCTAGTTGGCTAAATCAAGAATTGTGTTTTGACACCTAAAACTGACAACCAGCTTGACATACCAACGCTAGTGGGTTTGACCGGACAATGCCCTAACAATCTCTCCCTCTGTCAATTTTAGTGACAGAACCAATTTACATATGGATTCAAAAGATATACAATTAAGTATTAACCAGATGTATCTTGATTTCTTGAATTCTTCAACTTCTCCCTTGAGTCTTGAATAGTTCATTAAACTCTTATTGATGAATTCGTAAACAGCAGCTACAACATATCCAGCTCAAACAACCACAAAGGTACGCTCAAGCTTACATTGGTTAATATGCTAATCCCACATGCTGTTTGTGCAAAGAGTAAGATCTGAGCAAACTTTAAAGTCTGTGTATCAAAACTTTTAAAGTGATTCTACTCATTCCTGATAAGAAGCTTCTTCTCAGCTTTAATTACTCCCCTTTACTTGATACTTTGGAAAAGCACAACAAGTAAGCACATGACGTTCTCCCCCTATGGTTATGAACCACAAGAATAAGAACCATATGTATTCTCCCCCTATTTGTCACAAAAATATGACAAAGTAGTTCGAGACTAGGGTTTCATAAACTTATGAGATAGGTGAAGCTAAGTACTCACATACCAAGTTTAAGATGGTATAACTAGGAAATCCGAACGAAGATTCCTGAGTTCTCGTCTTTTGGAGAAATATAGACACACTTTTCTCCTAATATTCCACAACCACGCTCCCAAGAAAAAAAAAATTATTAAGCGCAAGTTCAAGTTAAGAACTCTCCCCCATGTGGTGTTATTCAATAAAGAACAACTTATGCCTTCATAAGTAAAGACATGTACAGATATTTACTTCCTTGTTAAAAAGAGTTTTAATCTAGTTCGTCTCTGCCTAACAAACTAGATACTCTTGTTTCCAATGAACAAGAACGACACCAATAGATTGTAGAAGGTGTTGAAACGTTCGTGTATCTAATGGTTTTGTGAGTATATCAGCAGGTTGTCATTCTGAGGGCACACGTTCAAGTATATAAGAATCTTATCTTCATAGAGATTTCTTATGAAGTGATATCGGATATCAATGTGTTTGTTCTTGAATGTTGCACATGAATTTCAGTAATGCGTATAGCACTAGTATTATCACAAGAGATATTCATAGTTCCCACTTTGATACCGTAGTCTGCGAGCATCTGCTTCATCCACAACTGCTGAGTGCAGCAAGAACCAGCTACTATGTATTTTGCTTCGCATGTGGATAATGACTGTGAGTTTTGTTTCTTGTTATGTCATGCTACAAGATTTAAACCAACGAAAAAACATCCTCCCAAAGTGTTTTTTCCGTCATATCTGTTACCAGCCCAATCTGCATCAGAATGTGCTGCAAGATTGGTGTTGGTGTCAAAGGTATACGTAAGACAAAAGCCTATTGTCTCTTTGACATAACGTAGAATCCTTTTAACAGCATTGAGATGTGATATTCGGGGATCAGCCTGATATCTTGCACAACACCCAACACTATATGCAATATCGGGTCTTGTTGATGTTAAGTACAAAAGGCTTCCAATCATAGATATGTAAAGTTTCTGATCCACTTTTTCACTTTGCAGATCTCTACTGATTTTATCAGTAGTTGCCATAGGTGTTGGTTTTGGTGATGCACTGGTCAAACCAAAATTTTCAACCATATCCTTGGCATATTACTGCTAAGATATGTAGATTCCACTTTCGTGTTGTTGAACTTGTATTCCCAGGAAGAATTTTAGTTCACCTACATTACTCATTTGGAATTCTTCGCTCAATGAGCTTTGAAATTCCTTGGTAAGTTTTTTAGAAGTGGAGCCAAAAATTATTTCATCAACATAGATTTGAGCAATCACACTGTCTTTGCCATACCATTTTATAAACAGGGTTTGGTCAGCACCTACCTTGATAAATCCTTTCCCCAACAAGGAGGTTGCCAACCTTTGTGAGCGTAGAAAATGCTTTCTACAAATAAAAGCATCCTAGAGGTGAGGCTACGTAAGAAGACTATCTTTGAGAAGTACAGAATCATCAACGAAAGGCAACACCGAATTACTAGGTGTGGGAGATTGGCGTACAATGCCGCTGAGGTTACATCAACAAATGCCGTTGAAGCTACATCAACAAATATCGTCAGTAGAATGAAAGGCGAACTGTGATCAGCGGATAAAGGACACTTCACCGACAAGAAGATGAGAAGTAGTTGAGCATTTATGAGAAGATCAGAGCAGCTAGGTTGTCAGAGTTGACTCGATGACTCAGTGGGATCCGCGTCAGCAATCCTTATCCAGTAGAAGGCCAGTCCGCTGAAGTTAGAAGAATATAAAATAAGGTTGCCGACCATGCTTGTCGGCGGTGGAGGATACATAACTATTGAGTGTTGAAGTGCATTCGCCAGGTGGCGCCAAACTAAGGCAGTTGTAACTTAGCCTTGCCTAGGATAAGATACACCATAGAAGAATTCTAGCATATGATTCCTATTAAGGGTAGTTTAGTAAATTCGTCAAATAGGTCTCATATAAAAGCTATGTAACCCTAAAATAAAGGCGTGGCCTCTACTACCTTCACTCTCTACCCATCTTCTTCTCTACTACTCCTCTACTCAAGAACATGGAGAACACTTCAAGTTCTCATGGAAATCCATGTAAAAATACCACCACAAATCAATAATAAATCCTTGTGTTTATATGTATCATATGTATGTTAGATTGGGTGAATTGGTAAAATCTCCCCATGGGAATTTTACCAATTACATTTTGACGCTAGAAGAGGTTGAATCATGTGTTAGAAGCTCAAAAACGAAGAAAATAGCATTTTAGTAACAAATCTCAGCAAAATCTGGCGGCTTCAGGTGACTCGGTTGAGGAGTAATGGTTCCAGGGGCATTCTCGTCACACAAGTCAATATTCAGACACAAAAGCACCGGTTGTTGCAAATAAAACTGAGACCAGTAAACTGGATCTGATGATGTCCGCACCAACAGAGAAAAGAGAAGGAGCTGTGAATGATTTTTCAGGCAACCAAATCAGATCTGCAATAATCTTCACAGTAGAAACGAAGTTAAAGCATCGGCTATCACCAACCAAGACAAATCTTCTTCTTACCTATTTATTTTGTTTTTCCTGTTTAGTTTGGGAGTTCAAAACTAAAATCTTTACTAAATCTTTTCATCAAAAACAGGGGTTTTATCTTATAAAAATCGGATTTTTATTGTAGCAAGACATGTTTTTACTTTAGATTTGGAATCAATAGAGTTTTCTCTTAAAACCCATTGAGATTTTTCGAAAACCCTTTGTTTCTAGTTTGATACAGGGCATAGTATCTTCACCCGATTTGGGATTTTCTTTTTGGCTCTTTAGCCTAACTAGGACTCTCTTCGCTAAAATCTCTCGTATGAAGTTATAAAAATGGCTGAGTTAATTCAGTTGTTGCTTTGCAACTGCAGCAAAATCAAGGTTTACTTGGTTGCGATGATTATTTAGGGAAGGAAATTGAAGCAGGGCCTGAGCGAACCTCGGAGGATGGTTACGATGCAATTAATGGTACCTCTACAAACCAAAATCACTGCATCTTGCCAAAGAGAATCCAGTTAGAAGTTGAGCATCGCAGAGACACCACACTTAACAAAATTAGCTACTTCGGGTTCCAGTAACGCTGGCAAATGGCCATTTTGACATCGGCGAGGCAAACCCAGCCCTTTATTCATCGTCGATAATCAAACAAAAGGCACAAAGTCGAAAGGGAAGCATTCTATTATCCTTACCCTTTTCAATCTTTGTATGAACAATATTAACTAGCAAGTGGTTAGGAAGATTTAATTAGAGCCATCTGTAAAACGTGAATACTCGGTCATTTGTCATTACCATGGTCCATCTAATGCTAGTATGTAATCTAAGTCTGAAGTCATCCGCCATTACCATGGCATATTCCTATGTAATCTCACATATTTAGAATTATTACGCATACAGGTCATGATTGGTAGGGGTAGAAAGTGAATAGCATGAAACGACTAGAATTAGGCAGGCAGAAACATGTTTTCAATATAATCAAAGGTCACTATGTTTGGAATTCGAATTTATAGCATGAATGAAAATTTCCAGCAGAAGTTGAAGTCTGAAAGCGTTATCATCATCACAGGATAAATAATCGTCTTACCTCTTGTTGCTCTTGTTACTTCAAATTTGCTGGTGTTTAAACAAAAGCTTTAAGAAACATATCACCTTCTTTGTTCTTATTCATACTTGAACTGTTCTTTGCGCCTAAACATTGGAAGAGAAATGGAAGAAGCCGAACCCTTGATAGATAGGACGGAAGCTATGACCGGTGCTATTCTCGTTTAGAAGGAAAACATCTCTTGTAAAAACTAGGGTTTTATCCTATAAAAACCTGATTCTCGTCAGTTAAAACAAGCTTTGTTTATGGATCTACGGTTAGCAGACCTTGTGGATCAAACCCATTTAGGCTTTCTAGAATATCTAAAAAATTATCATTTTTGGCTGACTTTAGGGTGATTTTTGTGAACAAAGCTAAAGGGACAAATATGTCTTTAATTTCATTTAGTTCAGTTCTTTATTTTCTGTTAATTACTAGGCAATTTTGCATTTGCAGTGACATCCAGTAGAAATTTCTCTTGCTGATAATGGGATAATGTCGGAGGTACTACCAGCTGTGACCATCTTGAGTTAGTACACTTCGCCGATGGAAGAAACTCAACAGCGGTGATAGTAAGGCTTAGTCATTCACATTTCATATTCGCTGACAGCGGCCTGTAGAACAAAGTAACCGCATAAATAAAGCTCTAATATCAGCGGAAATCACCTCCAACAAAGCTAGTTCGGTCAAGTTGGTTCGCCGGTCTAAAAAAGTGGTATCTCTCGTATCGGCGATAGAATAACAGCCATAGAGGGTACAACTTACCTCGGCGCAGGAACAACAACCTATTGTGCTGAGTATCAGAAGTTTGCTGGCATCACTATAGCTGAAGTAATTGCAAAAAGGGGAGCATTTCTGAACTCTTGGTTATTTTTTTTCCTTTTTATTTTTCACTTTGTATGTCGTTCGGTAATATGCTCTTGGTTAATTTCTGAGATTTGCTCTTACGCACAGCGCATTGCGGTATCCAAATGAAATTTCTCTTGTATTCATATCGGCAATGGAATGTTTAATGCTAAAAGTTTCATTTCGACGGCGGAATAGTACATGAGTATAAAGGGAACACAAGATCTGCGCCAGTACGATTGCTTGCCTATTCAGAACCTTTCGCCGAAGTATAATACATAACATGGAGGGGAGACTTCTAAACCATATACTTTTAATTTTTTACGATTTTTTCCCATTATCAGATCCAATCTAGTACAAGTATCCTTAAGCATTTTGAACAGTTTTTCTTTGTGTGTATGGCCACATAATCTTACTTTTTCAATCATAGTTACAAATAGTTAGAAGCCTACTTATGTTAAAGATTAGTTCTCTATAATTTTTTTAACCTGGTACATTGTTCATAGTCGCTCAACATTTCTATCTCACTGTCTAAAACTAATTCGCCAAAGTTTGTCCTTTAATATTCCACATCTCTGACTTTTGATTGAAAATCTAGGTACTTGGTGAGATGTACGGCGTAACATGACCGCAACCGCTCTTTCGCCATCAAAAGTAGCTAAGCATTTCTTACTTTAAATTTTTTATTTACTGCACTATGAAACAATCCTCAAATGATAGCAAGACACATAATAAGTATCACTGAGTACCTTAGTCTAGCAAATTGATGTATCATGTTCCAACTAGATTTAAGCCTGGCGAAACACCTATTAGATACTAATGAAGCCCAACAAGGTGTAATAATCTTTGTTATAACGGAAAATCAGAGAGATTATTCCTTTAAGCCACTGGCTACAATTTCCAAGTACTTTAATGTTGATAATTTTTTTTAGTGATACAACTATGAATTGTGTTGGTCACATGGTAATCAAGTAGTATATGCTTAAACTCATTGAGAAATAAGTTTGAGCGAGGAATTGTTAGCGATGTGATGACATATCGATTGCATAGTTTCACATCTCTAAAATGACATCCTGCTGCTAAGTTTAAGATGCAACATTTCTGAAAGCCGCTGAAATTAAACCAAATGATTACATATGGATGTGACGCGCAGTGTAATGTAACCATGATTATACTTAGGAATCCACCTTGCTCAACCCAAGAGAGCAGCTGGGGCAAAATCTCAATCAGGTTTAATTTTTGTAATTTACTTGAATACTATGTGATCATTGCTAACCCATGGGGCAAAGGTTGTCACTCCACTATATTCTCGATATATTTTTGTCTTTGAATACAGGTAAGAAAGTCAATAGTTTGCCTTCACGATAAAGCACATAAGTGAAAAAACGCCGGGCGAATAAGCCAACGAGCTTCGCCGACTATATGAGCTAATCAGTGAAAAGTGCCAAACGAATAAGCCAATGAGCTTCGCCGACTATATGAGCTAATTGCTCCTGACCAAAAAGATCCTATTGAGGCAAAATTTCCATGAAAAATATCAAAGGCTCAATATCCATATATTGAGGCAAAATTGCCATGAAAATTACAAGGCTCAATAGCCATATACTGAGGCAAAATTGCAATGAAAATTACAAGGCTCAATAGCCATATACTGAGGCAAAATTGCCATGAAAATTATACGCTGAGGCATAACAAAACATTTTAAATTTCAATGATAATAGCTTTGAATAACATCGGGTCTGGCCACTCGAACTATAACTCCTTACGTGTTACTTGTTGATCTGTAAGTGATGACTTAAAAATATAAAACTCCTATCATGGTTAACCACCCCACTTATAACGCATCGCCGACGGGAACAAGTAACAATGTATAACGTAAGGCTGTGATGTGGTCAGCGAGATAACTGTCATCTCATCATTGAAACCAAAGTGGATTTGATTATACCGGCGGTAAAAGGAAAAGCAAAGTAATGATTGTATCTGATCCTCAAAAGGATTAAAAACAAGAGGAATTTGCAAGGAATTCATCTTCTTCGGCGACAGAATGACTCTCCATCTCATTATTTTCAAGCATTGCTTGAAAGACATATGCTTCCGCACAAAAATTTGGGGCGAACAATTGAATTCGGCAAAGGTCGCCATCAACATTTCCATAACACGGCAAGCCATCCAGGGGCATAATAAAAAGCTTTACAATAATTTTATCTCAGTATACTATAACTTTGAATCTATATAGTACTCTTCAACTTCATCATGAGTCAAAAAATATCGCCTATATTATTGCCTTTGCATTACCCCGCTATGACTTTAAACATACACAATAAAAAAACTAACTTTGCTTTCAAGTTGCTTGGATAGAGCATACCTATAGGAACTTCAAGCATCACCGCTTTCTAAGAAGACAGGGAGTTGATTACAACGGTCTTCGCCAAAGAATTCAAGCTCGGTACACATGTCGCCGACCTGCACAGGATTAAGGTGGATATCAGCTGATAGACATGGTAACATCAAATGCTTTCAAATTGACCAAGGGGCAACCACCCAACTATTTACTTTACGCCGAACAAGCAAACTAAGTATCGCAAACTTTACAAACATCTCATTATACGCTCAATTGCGATACATTCGTCATTATAAATGCATTTCCACTTCTCTTATGGGTTACTAACCATGG
>JAJJMA010028888.1:2037-32450 GCA_023529015.1 Papaver nudicaule
AGAAATCATCACAACGGGATAATCAAAAATACAAAGAAAAGCATTCTAGGGATTCTCTTGCAACGAGGCCACAAGATCGCTATAATTTTCACAGATGCAAACCTTGGGAAACCACAATGTTGTTAAGTTCATTAACAGGATCTCCATCCTCAGTAACAACCTCGGAGCTTCTATCAGAGGCATCAATACACTCCACCTCCCTCGGCTCACCGCCAGAAAGATCGTTATCTATCTTCGTACTCCCATCACTACCTTTATTACCTTCTGGCTCCTCGCTAACGCCTTCATCAGTTACACCCAGCTCCTGGGAGTCAACATCACCATCAGCCTTTTGTTCCACATTAGTAGCTTCTTGATCTTCGGTCTCCAACCCACTATTAACATGGTCACTCGCTGCTTGAACATTTTCTGCTAGCTTCGCCTTTCGCAGCTCAGACATTATAAACTCAGCCTCAGTGGTCGAAATAAGATCCTTGTCAGACTCAAGCACATCACCTGGATCTTCCACACCATCGTGATAATAGGGTGGTTGAATACCCATGCTCCTACACACAAATCGGGCGTGCTCGCGGCTAAACAAAGAGGCACGATCCCCCTCCTCTTCGATATAACTTTCCAAAGAAGAAATCTTAGAATCCTTTTTGTCACACAAACTGAGAGCCTGATTCAGCTGTTCCTCAAGTTTAAAAGCTCGCTCCCTTTGCACATCAACATCCAACTTAAAGCTATCTCGCTCGGACGCAGCAATTTTAAGGCTTTCCTTTAGACCAATCACTTCTTTCTTAAGGTTTTTTCCCTTGTTTCAACAGTTGAATGTCTTTGTTACACTGCGCAACCTCCAGGCCTCGGGCATCAGCAAGATCAAACAAAAATTTTCCAAGATATTTTTGCTGCAAGAAAGGAAAGGGAAAAACATCAATAAGCAACATGTCAAGCGCGCGTACAAAACAAAAACAACAACAGAGATACACTCACAGCTTCAGCAAATGATGGATGATAAGCAGCAACAGAAGCAACAGAACTCTTATCCAAAGTACCAGAAAATACTTGAGCAAGAAACCCAGACAAAGAAGGGTCCAAAGGATCGAGGATCCATTGAATGCACCCTCAAAAGATTAGAGAGATCATCAGGAGGATCCCGGCTGGCGCTCGGACCTGTAGCAGCCTGACTCGTAGAACCTAAGCTTGGCCGCTGAACAACAGAGTTAGGAATCGGAGGAACACTCGCATCCGATGCGAAAACACCAAGCGGGGTATCAATGTTGGATCCATACTGATTCAAGTTCAATTCTGGTTGATCAGAACGAGAAGCTTCGTCGTCGAAAGAGGAACGTCCCTGTGAGGGTACATTAGTCTGGGAATCCAGCATTCTCGGCACCCCTCGGCCAAGATTCTTTCCCTGTGGAGTCCCATCATCTTCGGTCCTTTCATCATCTGAGTCATTGATAAGTTTCCGCTTTTGCCTTCGGGTAATAACTGTGGTCGTAGGACGAACAGTATCCGAACCCTTCCTCTTCGCGACCAGGGTCTTTGCCTTCTTTCGACTCGGCTCACGAGGGGCTAAATTTACAGTATCACCACCATCGATTAACACATCATTCTGCTGAGAAGCAGTCAATTTATCAGGTTCCAAACAGAGGCAAATATCCATACCTAACGCATAACTGAGGCAGGAAGTGTTTATCACCTGATTAATTTCCTCCTTCTCAGCAGGCGCCGATTTCAAAGATCTCTTCCTCTTCTTCTTCGGAGCATCACTTTCGTCCGAAGCTTCTTGACTTTTCGCTTTCGCTTTATCCGCTTTCTGAAAACGCAATTTGGGTGAGGATAAATCTCCAAAAAGAGGGCCAAACAAAGGAATTTCAAAAAATGCGCCTTACCTTCTTCTTAGCTTGAGCAATCTTCACCTGAGATTTGGTACGCTCATCTTCGGAGAAGAAAATTCTACAGAAATCAACAATGCGGAGATTATGTTCCGAATTAAACTTCGTACGTTCGACTTTCTTGTCCTCATCTTCGTAGCCATACAAAACGGGACCTTCGATAAGCATAGGCTTCGTAAACCATGCCTCGTCACTAGAGTGGCGAAGAAGCGTATTCTTTTTGGATCCCGAAAGATCTACATCGCCAAGAGGATTAGAAGAATCTGCTATTTTACCCAAACCTACGCTCCAGGGAGCTTTCTCTTTGGATAAAGATTTCTCCACCTTATAATATTGGAATTTTTTTTCGACGGTCCAGAATTCGGAAGAGCAGCGAAGCCTTTTGGGAAGCTTCTTATAATAATACGATTTACCCTCCGAGCGAGCGACCCACTCACTAATAACTCGGATGGCGTTTCCGTTCAACTGCATTACTCCACAGGGAGGGTTGATGTTGGAATAAATAGCATAAAAAAGGGGGTTGGGCGGATTGTACAAAGGAATGGGAAGTCCGGCGCCGAGTTGTTCACCGGAAACAATCAATCTCCTGTCACTACACTTTTGATCGGCGAGCAGTTCTGGGGATATAATTTTCTTCCCTAAGCTTGTGCAGGAAAAAAGGGATGATTTAAATCCATAAATACGAGCCCTTTCTTCCCATCCCATCTTCTGGGGATCTACTAATTTGCAAGGTACTAACTCGGTTACGGTAGCGCCTGAAGTACTTGCAGAGGCATCGGCGGCAGCCTGCGACAGAAAAGGAAGCTTAAAGAAAGGAGAACAGAGATTAAACCAAAGCGATGGCAAAAAATCGAAGTACTCACCATGATCACCGAAAGACGAAGAGCAGAGAGAATTAAACCGCTTCTGGAAAAATTACAGAACAGAGAAAGAAGAGAAGGAAGAAGAAGTGACAAGACAAGTTTAAATAGAGAATTAAAACCTACACGGCAGGAGGAAGGTCAAAGAAAGGTAAAGGTTTCGAAAGGCACGCGAAGGTACATGTGTCAGTCAGAAATTAAGGCGAGGACACGTGTCGAAAAAGGCGGAACGCCAAGAGTTTTCTTTTCCAAACCCCTTCGATCTTTGGATAAGAAAAGAGGCAAACTGTAGGGGGTAAAAACCCCTCGGACCACGTGTCTCGCATCCAGGAAGTAAAACCACACCGAGAGAATTATGCAGCGATGATTCGGACCGATGAAGGAAGGGAAGTTGCACTTGAGCGAAGTAAAGACTCGGAGTAGAAAGGATTCGGACTACGCCAAAAGGACCGAAGCCCAGGATTCAGCTTCGGTGTGTAAACCGCCTTACTCGACAGAAACTGACACCACCACGATGGAGTCTTTTGTCTTTATTAGCTGTAAACCACCCAAGCTCGGCCTATATAAGGCGAGCTTGGAAAACGTTGTAGGGGTTGGATTCTTGTTTGGTTGAGCCTAAGTAGCAAGAGAGAGATTAGGTTTGTAATCTCCTCTGGTTCCTTAGGGTTTAATTCATGTAATCTCAGCATTAGCAATACACAAAAAGTCTTCTTTATCTTATCTTTATTGTCTTACTTAGCTTTTAATTATTGTTCATAGCATCCTCGATGCTGTTCTTGCTGTCTTCGGACTGCAAACCACAACTAAATACTGTATGTGCGAGTAGATCTGATGGCTTTGGTACCTTGAGTGCTTATGCATATTTTCTACTCGTACACTCTAAGCCTATGGAATTATCCCTCTGTCTCCTAAAAACGAAGAACTCTCACTACAATGTATTTCTGGCCTATTTATAGTGCCAGACTTGCCAAAACTTCTGTGCAACCGCTGCACAAGCCATGGACAGCCAAGTGTCCACAGGTAGTTTCTGTAACCGCCAAGTATGCTAACTGCTAGCCTTGTTGTAAGCCAAACAATGCCACACCTGTTCTTATCAGTTACCAAAGCCAAACACGGTTATCCTAACCGTTCTTCACCATCCTTCTACTCAGGCCACGCGTATCCAAGCCTTGGCCAACTTTTAGGCTTCATATGAGCTTTTGCTAAGCCATGCTGCGCCATCCCATCCAGGCCATATGCTACACTTCATTGGACGCTACAAATAGTGCATGCACATGCTATTAAGCCTTGTAAACTCGCGCATAGCTTTGGCCCACAAGCCTTAGCCTTCTTGTCACCTTTGGCTGAGTACGGATTTGCAATAGCGCGTTTGGCTGCGCCATTGCCTCTTATGCATTACCAAAGCCTTGGACAAGCTTTGGCCTAATGCCAAGGTCATTCTCTTGACCTTTTCCATGTCCTTGGATGCTTACTTGAGCTGGGCCAACTCAAAATCCTCGGACACTTGACATTGACCAATCAATGTCATGTGCATGTCATATGCATGTCAAATGGCCTTCCTTGTCTTCGCCTAATGTCACTTCCTTGTCGGACTAATGAAGCTACATTTGCTAGGCCACTTGTGTCAGGGATAACATTTAGACACACTGTCTGACGTACTATTAAACTTCCTATTAACTGAAGTAAAATGCCAATCATTAAGAGAAAGAAGAAGTTGTTTAATCTCTCGAATGTGGTGTTTATTTTCCCATTTGACTACTGATTCATCTTCGTTAATCGCCTTGACAACTACTTCTGCATCCGCCTCAAAGATTACTTTGTCTAGCTTTAGGTATAGAGCCCACAAGATAGCCTCCTTAGCTGCAATGCATTCTGCTTCCTCTGCGTCTAAGGCTTCGGGAATGAAACTTCCTTTGACTCCTTTGCTGCAACCTGCACAGTTTCTTAGTGTTAGACCTGTACCAGCACATTTACTGTCCAAATCAAAAGATGCATCCAAGTTTATTTTGTGGTAATCTATAGGAGGAGGAACCCATCCACTAAGTGGAGCTGTTGTGCTGCTTCGGGTACTATCACTCTATGAATCTGTAGACACAAGATGGTAATTGAAGGAATCTAGGTGATTTCGAATTCTGACCACAGTGTTGATTGATCTGACTTTCTTCCCTTCGTATAAGCATTCGCACCTTTCCTTCCATAAAACCCAACAACAAGTCATTAGGGTATGTAACCAAACCTGTTGTTCTTTAGTTGTGTTAACTGTACCCGGATTATTGAACCATGAAATGACCCATTGCTTAATTTAGTGAACTGAGTCTCTGACCGATGAAATGTTAACACCTAGCCTGCACCATACCTCCCTTGCATGATTGCAGTCTAAAAGAAGGTGTTCAATGCTTGCGTCTCCACCTTTGCAAATACAACAATGATTTTCAGAGTAATGGCCCAACCTGACAATTTTTTCTCTGGTGACAAAAGCTTCTTTGAGCAGTTTCCAAGTGAAAATCTGAATTCTGTGGGGAATTCTTGTTTTCCAAAGCATTTTCCAAGTCTCCTCTGTCACTGAGTTATCAATAGGTTTCTGCCCTTTTCTTCCCTCCATTATACTGTTGTAGGATGTTTTGATGCTGAATTTTCCATCTCTCGACGGTTGCCATATTAACTCATCCTCTTCTTGGAGATCGATCGGAATGCCCATAATGTCTTGTACAATTTCAGGGGTAAACAACTGGTATAGCAGATGAGAATTCCATGTATTAGAGCCGGGAGTAAAGAGTTCACAGACATGTGTGAGTTTTGAACCTTGCTCCGTAACAGGGCCATACAATACCTGATGCTTCAACACCCATCTATCCAGCCATATAAATGTAGATTTCCCGTTATGCACTACCTTGAAATGATGAGTACGTACAATTTCTCTACCTACTTCAATTCCTTGCCAAACCCAAGAAGCTGTCTTACGGCTTCTGACATCATGCATTTGATTCAATCCGTTGAGGTATTTGGCTTCCAGAATTTTTACCCACAGTGCATCCGGTTGAGTGATAAATCTCCATGCAAGCTTGGACAGACAAGCTTGATTTAATCCTTGTAAGTCTCTGAATGTTAATCCCCCTTTGTTTTTTGGCTTACATAAAATCTCCCATGCCACTGGATTATGCCCATGGTTGGAAGTATGACCCCAGAAGAATTTTCTCTGTATAGCAGTTAAGTTATCAAGGAAAGTGGTGGGGAATTTGAAGGTACTCATCTGATACTGCGGGGTAGTGTTGAGAACGTACTTCACCATCGTGGCCCTTCCACCTTGATTCATTGATTTGGCTTGCCAGCTTGCCAATCTCCTCTCAAAAGCTTGTTTAACGTTATCGAAAGCTTCAGCTTTCGATTTTCCAATAAGCAAAGGCGAACCCAAGTATTTCTCGTTCTTATTCATCACTTTCACACCCAAGATTTCTCTAATACAATTACAGCAGTCTTCTTCAACATTTCTGCTAAAGTAGATGGCTGATTTGTCGAAGTTTATGACCTGTCCGGACTGCTCACTAAATATTCTCATGAGATCTTGTAGTTCAAAAATAGAACCTAGATCAGCTTGTGTAAAAATTAGGCAATCGTCTGCGAAAAGTAGATGATTGATAGGAGGGGATTCTCTTACCACGGAGATCCCTTTAATTGTGTTGTTGTCGTGAGCTGCAGTTAACTTTCTAGAGATAAATTCCATTGCTAGGATGAACAAATACGGTGAAAGGGGGTCACCTTGTCGTAATCCTCTAGTGGGATGGAAAGAAGAACAAGGAGTACCGTTGAGCATGACTGCTAAAGTTGTAGTGCTGATGCATTGGTTGATAAGCTGACACCAATCTTCAGAGAAGCCGAAACTTCTTAGAACCTTGTGCAAAAAACACCACTCTAGTCTATCGAAAGCCTTAGACATGTCAAGCTTTAGGGCGAACCATCCTTTGTCACCACCTTTCAGTTTCATAGAGTGTATTATTTCTTGAGCTATGATCGTGTTGTCATTGATCAATCTGCTACTGACATAGGCGGCTTGGTACGGTGATACTATCTTCTCCATTAGAGGCTTCATTCTTTGTACTAAGATTTTAGAAATAATCTTGTACGAAGTATTGCAAAGACCTATTGGACGAAAGTCTACTGGTTCTGTTGATTTTTTTCTTCTTAGGTATAAGAGATATGTAAGTATTGTTTAGCTCTTTTAGAAGAAACTTTGTAGAGAAGAAATGCTTGACCATATCGCAGACATCAGCACCAACTGTTGGCCATTGAGACTTGTAAAACCCTGCCTGAAAGCCTTCTGGACCCGGAGCTGACAAACTCTCCATCTTTTTCAGTATACTCAGTACTTCATCATTTGTTGGAATCTCAAGAAGAGCCATGTTCTCTTCAGCTGTAATGATATTAGGAATAACTTGATAGTGAGAATCTTCTATGCACGGGTTAACTGTTGTGCTGATATGTTTGAAGTGAGAAGTAAGTAAGAAGTCCATGTCTTCCCTTTTTGTTGCCCACGTACCATCTGTTCTCCTTAAGCTATCAATATTGTTCCTTGCTTTACGCCTATTCGAGATGGTGTGAAAATACTTAGTGTTGTTATCTGCGTCATTAATGAAGGTGTCTCTTGACTTTTGCTTGTGAAAGTCCGCCTTTATTTTCTGCCACTTCTGCAGGTCAGTAGTGAGTGTGATGATTTTCCGATCCATTTCTTCTGAATGTGCCTGAGATTGAAGAGAAGTAAGTTCAAAGTTGATCCCATCTATCCTTTGATTAATATCACCGAAGTGTAACCTGTTCCATTTGCCTAAAGTGATCCTTGTGAACTGTAATCTCTTTGCTAGCTTGAAGGCTACCGAGCCATCGACTTCCTTACTCCAAGCAAGAGCTATTTGCATGGCACAAGACCTATCATGAAGCCACGTATAGAAGAACCGAAAGGGTTTCCATAATTTTGGTTGGTTGTAGCACAACTCAAATAAAAATTTACTTTTTAGTTTTATAAACAAAACTAAAATATTACAGATTTTTATATACAGTGGCTAGAGCCATGAGTTACATGGTTAAACAAAATAATATTACAGATTTTTCAATATCGAAACATGCCGATCTGTCCAAACATTAATCCAGTCCAACTAGGCCCAAAATCGATTTAGCATTTATACCATAACAGTAGCAGCACCCCCCTTGAGTCTTGCCTAATGGCTTCTCAAACTTTCGAGGTTTTCCCCACCCAGCATTGGAAACACTCTGCATCTGGTTATTCATGTCAAACGACAAGTAAGTGAGGATTTTTTAAGTCCTCCAAAACGATTTCCCATAAAAGAAGCCCAGTTGTTGATGTTGAGCTCATAAAGCACACCGGCTAATGAACCTAGTTTTTTTGGGGACTATGGTGATTTAATGGGGGCTGTTGTCCTCCAAAAATCGTCACGGTTTTTGCTTTCTACTGTGACGATTTTTTGAGGACCACAGTCCCCATTAAATCATCACAACCCCCAAAAAAATAAGGCTAATGAAGCTCCAAAAAAAAAAAAAAAAAAAACGGATAAGTTAGTGAAAATTCTCCAACATGTTTCTACTTACCAAGGTGTTGTGATGTGAGATAGCTGCATTTGAAGGATCCACTCCACAGCTTTAAGCAAAATTACAGCTTCTACCTGCTATAACTCCCTGATCCTTGTTCAGATTTCCAGATTTACACAGCAATCTAGTCCAGAATTATGTAAAATAAGATCCATGTCTGTAACATTAGCACTTGGGAAAAGTATGAAACAACATTCAAGTTTGAGCCAGTTATGTGGGGATAGACTTCACATACATGAAAAACAGTTTCTACTGCTGCACCACAGATATTTAGGCATTTAAAAGCAAACATGTTATAATAGCAGTTTAAGATGCAAAGTTTTTAACCACATTCATTTCTCTTGTTAAGAAATATGACTACTACTCCTACCTTGAAAAGCTAAGGCTTTATATCGAGTAAAGCAAATAATATCATAGGGAACACAGAAATGGGAACCTGTGAGCAACACAAGATTTACCTTTAGATAATTCCATAAAAGAAAACGAAGGGAACCTCAACTGCAATAAGTTCAGTCAAGTCCTGACATGAGAAAAAGTTTAATCCTGTCATGTGTCATTGACATCGGCAGCAGCACCAACAGAAACTAAAATGTCCACATCATCTTTGGATGTTGGTTACCTTTTACAGGAAGAGAAACACCATAAATCAAAGATAGTCTGAAGTCTGGCCATCCAAACAAAAAAAATATTAATGAGGTCTGCAATCTCTGATGCAAAATACAGCAAACTAGTATAAAGAGGAAACTCACAAACCACCACTTCTTACCAGTCAAATCGATATTCTGAGACATACAACCACTTGCGACCCAAACCAGAGCAAATATTCGGCACAGATCTATCTCCTTTTGACAGTAACAAGAGAATAAGACATAAATTATATAGCCTTCTCGTTGTCTTCGTTTACAATGACCTGTGATAGCTGCAAATTAAGGATCCTCTCCACAGCTTTAAGCAAAATTAGAGCTTCTGCCAGATTTGCTGAGCATTCTCCTGCGCATTCGTTTTTTAAAAGTAGAGCCATGCCTGCAACATCAATTTTTACATAACAGAATGACAGTGTTCAGGAGATTGCATATCGAATTGGCTTTAACGTATACAGGTTTTGCATAGTGACGATGAATTCATACATGAAAGAGAGTTTATACTACTTCAATACCACTACAGACTCGATAAAATATCGATGCAATTGTCACCGAAAAACTAGGAAAACTAGGAAAATTATATTGATGCAATTTTATTTATTTTTTTTTAATTTTTTTTGATAGATAAAATGCACTAAAAAAGAAAGACTAGCCGGATAGATTTTTTTGACGACAAAATCCAAAATCGAGGTGCGTTTTATCCGCAGTGGCGATTTTTTCCAAAAACTCCATTTTCAAACACTAGTATGCATTAGATCCACAAGTTTCACGTTAGATTGATTATCAATACCCTGCATCATTCATTTACTTAATGTTTTACGAATAGATTCATAGTTATTCGTCTAAAGATTTTCAACAGAGCACCGGATCGGCCGATAAAGCTGTAGCATCTCAATTTTCATTACTTTCATGGAAACAGCATCAATGATATCTAGTTTCTCGGTCTTTTATGTTTAAAAACAGAGCTTGATCCAATTGATTTATCTCCTGTTTTCCCTTAAGTTAATCCTATAAGCTTTTGATTTGGATTTTTTGATTATGGCTAACTAAACTTAACTGTGTCTCTCTTTGCGTTTGCAGCTGTCTCTTACCCCTTAATATGGCGTTTGCCTCACTTCTATCAGTGGTCATAGCGTTTGCGTTCATTGGAGTCATACTGGTTTCAGTTATGGAGTTCATGCGTTTGCTTATAAGATCCATGGAAATTGATCAAAACCTTTTCACTGAGTTCAACACCCGATCCAGTCAGTCAATATTCCCACCAACAAACCTATTTCAAATTTCAAAAATTCCGAGCGAAGTTAGGAAAAGAATTAAACGAAATCTGTTTGACAGATTATTTCCCTATATTGTTTCCTATTTAGTTATATTCACATTCATTGCGAATACCGGAAAATCCCAGGAAATTTGCCTATCTTTGTCCATAAATAACAACCTTGACCATACCCTAATCCATCATCTTCATCCATCGAGTTTAGCAATTCAGAAAAACCCTAAATCCCATATGGAACGTTCTATCACAGCCCCAGCAAGTATGTCCAAAGGAGTATCATCAACTTCAGAAAAACTCCAAGAAATAACTCTGGAGTAACATCTAGAAGACCTCCAGATAACTCAGTATGGAAGTGATTTTGATGAAATTGAAGAAGAGGAAGAGGAGGTGGAGATTCAACTTATCGATACAATTCTGTCACCTGGAAGACTAACAGCTAGAATTGTGGAAAGGCATATCAAAAACACGTGGTCTTTCATCCCATCTGGTGGAGTCAGGGTAATGGAAATCGAAAGAAATATTATGGTGTTTACGTTTAACAGAGCAAGTGTTGTTACTAAGGTCCTACAATGGAGACCTTGGTCCATAGATGGTAACTTGGTGATACTACATCCATATGATCCCTCTGGTCTGTACAGTGAGTTGGACTGGGAGCATCAAGTTTTCTGGATCTGGTTCAGATTTCTCTTACCGGAACATCTAAATCAAAAATCGGTGCGCGAAATGGCGGAGTTAATGGGTGAAGTGATAGCAGTAGACCCTCCAGAAGGTCTGCCTGAAACTGGTGATTGCTTCCGAGTTTGTGTCAAAATCAAAGTATCAAATCCATTAATGAGAGGGGTGCTAGCTATCACTGCAGCAAACATCACAAAGTGGTACATCCTCTTTTATGAGAAGCAACCACATAGATTATGCAGGGAATGCTACGTTCTTAAACCACATGGAAAACAACAATGCAAAAGAAATGATGAATTACTAAATGAATTCCAGGATAAACCCCGGAGGTTTGGAGACTACAAAAAGCAACCAGTGGCGATCATTACTCCAACTATCCCAAGTAACAAGCCAAGGAAGTTCCATGTTAAGCACACTCCTTTCGTACCACCTAAGGATGGCATTAAAATTGTATATGTTACCCCAGTTATTGAGAATGAAGAAATGGCGTGCGATAAACCAGTCAGATCTGTGAAACGTTCTAGAAGTGCTAGTAACCCTTCAGCTGAACCAGTTACTCAACTCCTCAATCCCAAGGATCCTAATGAACTCCCTCCAATGAACACTGCCACGAAGGAAGTGAATAAAGTTTTTCAAAGGGGTAGAACAGCAGGAAATGCTAAGGGAGATCAGGTACCAAATCTTGAACCCTCTTTTGAATTTCAAAAAATTCAGTTTTTCTTCCCTCTCAATTTTATCTGTAATAATTGTTGCATATCATTTAACGTGTCGGAATTTACTTCTCTCAAAAATCATTGTGGCATTTACATTCATCATAATTGCCTAGGAAAAGATCCAGTTACAAAGATTAAGGCATTGACTTCTCACAGCATTTATACTCATAATCATAGCCATCTCAGTTACTGCATTCATAATAATCATCATAACTTTTTTAATCATTGCATTCATAATCATTTAGTAGCACTAAATTTTTCAGTCTGTTGTCTTAAGGAATTCTATTCTCCTATTTCCAGTTCCTTTTATTGGTGTAGCTATTTCACTAGTGTCTGTATAGGCTGCAAATTAAGTCCTCACCTTCAATACTTGTCAGACTTTCGAAACATGAAAATCATTAGTTGGAATTGTCAGGGTTTTCTTGGAAAGAATACTAGAGACCATTTAGGGTACCTTAATTCTTTACATAACCCAGACATAATCTTCTTAGCTGAAACTAAGATCAATGACACCAGAATACTTCATCTGACTCAGTATCTAGGCTTCCCAAATAAGTGTCACGTTCCTTCAGTAGGGGCAGCAGGAGGCTTAATATTAATGTGGAAAGATGGATTCAAATTAGAGATAGTAAACAGCTCAGAAAAAATGATTCATGCTCTAGTCTCAAATGATCAAGCGAAAGGAGAATGGTTCTTGTCATGCATCTATGGTACACCTTATAGAAATGATCAGGTCTCTCAATGGTCTTACATAAATGATCTAAGAAATAGTGTGAGTATACCCTGGGTAGTGATAGGTGATTTAAATGTCACATTAGATATGGAAGAAAGGCAAAACCAAACTCAGAGTTCTAATACACCTGCTGAGGTCATTTCCCTTATTAGAAATTCAGACCTATCTGATTTAGGGTTCAGTGGTAATCCTTTTACGTGGACTAGCAACTCCCATGGAACTGGTGTACACAAGTCTAGACTCGATAGGGCATTCACTAACAGTGCATGGATCTTAGCCTATCCTGACTCAAGACTCCTTCATCTCTCTCAAAATGGATCTGATCACACTCCTATAATGTTACAACTACCAAGCATTGTTGAAAGTAGAGGAAGAAACTGGAAGTTCTTTGAGAACTGGCTTCAAAATAAAACTTGTGTGGAGGAGATCAAGAAGGCCTGGACAACTGACAAAGTAGGGTCTGCAGCTTTCCTTCTCACAAACAAGCAAAGAAATGCTAGAACTGAGCTAGCTAAGTGGTACAGAAAGACTTTTGGAGATCTGAGCAGTAAATTGGGAGCTCTACAAGAGCAGCTAGATCATCTTCAGGCAACAGATTTTAATGGTTCAAACACAGATGCAGCCATTATGATAGAAGGGGAAATCGAGAAGATAAATGACATGAAGACCAGGTCAAGTAGGCAGAAAGGGAGAGATAGATTCTACAATGATATGGACAAGAACTCGAAATATTTCCATATTCGAGCAAACAGAAGGAAGACAAGGAATCGTATTGACTCTCTAAAAGCTCCAAATGGCACTTGGTGTACTACCAGGGACCAAATAGAACAGCTCCTTGTGAAACATTTCTCTTCGATTAATACTACTCAGAATCCACAGAGCAACTACCAATTCCTTCAGCATATTCCTACTAGCATAACGGATGAAGAAAATGAAGAACTGACAGCAATCCCTCAAGAAGCAGAAATTCATAAAGCTTTGTTTGCCATGGAACCATGGACTTCTCCAGGTCCGGATGGCTTTCCACCCGGTTTTTATCAATCGCAGTGGAGTGTAGTAAAAAAAGACTTAGTACAGATGGTTCAAGCTTTTTTCACATCCGGTTTTCTACTGAAAGAATTAAATCAAACGAGAATATCTCTCATTCCCAAGACCCAAACTCCACATAGGCCAGAAGACTATAGACCTATAGCTCTCTGCAATACAGTTTACAAGATTATATCAAAGATAATAGCGTTGAGGCTGAAGAAACACATGGACCGGCAGATCTTCCCGATGCAAACAGCTTACGTTCCAGGGAGAATAATAGCAGAAAATGTGTCTTTAGTTCAGGAAATTGTGCAGGCTATGAAGAGTAAGAAAGGTCAGAGTGGTACACTTGCTCTGAAGATGGATATGTCGATAGCTTTCGACAGAATAGAGTGGAGCTTTCTAATTGAGGTTCTTAAGCAGTTTGGCTTCAACAACAAATTCTGCCAGCTGATTATGCAATGTATCAGCACAACTCAAATCCAAGTCATGATTAATGGTTCCCCCTCCTCTTCTTTTGTCCCAACTAGAGGCATTAGACAAGGAGACCCACTGTCCCCTTATCTTTTCATTCTCACGATGAAAGCTTTTTCTAGAGTGCTAGTGCATCACCAAGACATCAACCTTCTTACAGGAGTGAAGATTTCAAGAAGTGCGCCAAAAATCAACCATCTACTGTTTGCGGATGATTGCATCTTATTCTGCAAAGCCAATGTTACTCAAACATAAAAGTTACTAGAAATCATACAGGACTTCAGTTCTTGCAGTGGCCAGCTAATAAACTTTACTAAGTCAGCGGTCTACTTTAGCAAAAACATGTCGCAGTCAAGATGCCAAGATTTAAGTGGGTTACTTCAGGTTAGACAGCTCAATCTTAATGATGAAAAATATCTTGGTTTGCCATTCTTCATTGGGATGAAGAAGAAGATTCCTTTCAATATACTAGCAGAAAAGATGGAGACTAAATTGGAAAGATGGCGCAGTGTAAATATGTCTGAGGCGGGAAGATCTGTAATGGTGAAACACGTCCTCAATGCGGTACCTGTACACCACATGTCATCATTCAAACTGCCGGAATCAACACTCAGCTCGATGAGGTCTATTCAGCAGTCTTTCTGGAGGAACAGGAAGACAAACAGAGGGTACCATCTAATAGCTTGGCATAAACTCTGTCGGCCTAAAGCTCATGGTGGTCTGGGATTCCGTGATCTGCACACATTCAACAGAGCTCTCTTAGCAAAATCTGCGTGGAGGCTTTACACTGATAATACTTCAATATGGGCAAGGTCATTGCAGGCAAAATATTATCCGGATGGAGATCTGAATAACATTGAAGACAAACGGAACTCGACATGGTCATGGCGCAGTATCAGCTCAGAAACAAAATTTGTTCAGCAACACAGCGTATGGTGTCTAGGAAAGGGAGACAAAATCCGTATCTGGAGCCACAGATGGATACATGAACTATTGGAGCCTCCAAAACCAAGACATGAAGCAGTTAATCCTTTCAGATTTACGTATGTCCAGGAACTTTTCCAAGAGAATGAGCCAATATGGAATGAAGCACTCATATTTTCCCTCTTTGAAGACACAACTGCTAGGAAAATATTAGACATTTCAATTCATCTCGGTTGTGAAGATCGCATAGTGTGGCTGTTAGAAAGAAATGGAAAATTTTCGGTGAAATCTGCATACAAGGAGATGTTCCAGAGGCAATTGGGTAACTACACAGTTGATGATAGAATGCAAAAGATATACAAAAGTCTGTGGAATCTACCAGTTGTCCCAAGGGTAAGACAATTCATCTGGAAATGCCTGGTGAGTACTCTACCAACAAGACAGAAGTTATCTAGACACATTGCTCACATCCAAGATGTCTGTCCTTTCTGTGGAAATGCTAGTGAGACTGATTCCCATGTTCTTCTTCAATGCAACATCATGAAACGAGTATGGTTCTCCCTATGGGGCTGGCAATCAAATGGCATTATAAGTCTTAAGGACTGGATAATCTCTTGGTTTGATGATCTATTCTCCAAGGTGATAACAGAAAAAGACCTTGTCAATTTAGCAATTACAGCATGGTGTTTGTGGGGAGAGAGGTGCAAGAAAGTACATCAACAGTACACAACAAATCTGGAAAAGCTGATCTACGTGTGCAAGAAAGCACTAGAAGAACATAGCAGCACGGCTAACAGGAGAAACACAGACTCTTTTATAGCTTCAAATCGAGTAGACATGACTAATTTAAGATGGATTCCCCCTCCAAGGGGAACCTTAACTTTGAATTCAGATGGTTCTTTCTGTCCTTCTTCTAAAACTGGTGGGATTGGACTAATCTTGAGAAATTTTGCAGGTTCAGCAAGGGGAACAAAATGCATCCACCTGAGCAGAGCAGATAGCGCTGAGGAGGCGGAGAGTAGAGGACTTTGGGAAGCAGCTCAATGGGCAGCAGGATTAATGATTCAGAAGGTCCAGTTTGAATTAGATTCGAAGATCGTTGTGGAGGCGATTAACAAAGAAGTCTACAACATTCCTTGGCAACTTACCAATCTAGTACTTGATATTAAATCCATTTTCAAAAAAATTCCGCTATGGCAGTGTCTTTATATTCCGAAAGAACAGAATAAAGTGGCAGATATTCTCTCTAAAGTAGCTAGAATAGAGAGAATGGAAGGTGTTTGGTTAGCAGACCCTCCCCCATGTATTGCTACCCAGTTGCAGCTGGAAAAATCTATGTAATTCCTTGCCTCATCAATGAAATTTGCTGTTTAAAAAAAAAAAAAAAAAGACTAGCCGAGACTAGCATAAGGGTTTTGCCTTATAAGGCTTACAGTAGACTCCTTTGTCAAAATGTCAAAAAGAAATCTTGGAGGGTAACCTTCTATTTAACAGGCAAAACTTGTATTGAAACGTGATATCAATTTAAGCACTGCCTGATTTGTCGGTTTCGAAACATGATTAAAATTAGGGGTGGGATTTGGGTTGGGTCAACCCACCCAACCCGTGCCCAACCCGAACGTTGGGCGGGTTGGGTTAGGTATTTCAAAATTTTGGCCAACTATGGGCATATATTTTACCAACCCGAACTAACTTGGGCAAGCATGGTTTCACAATCTCTAAGAGCATCTCCAATGGTGTTTGAGTATGGATCCTACGTGGATGTAAGATAAAATCAAATTTTATTGAAATGGGCCACATATATTTTACTTTCCAACTTCTGTTTTAAAAACAATCTCCAACCGTGTTTGGATAAATATCTGAATGGAAAAAATAAATCAAAATTATAAATCAAAAACGAAAATAAAAATTGGAGGTAAAAATTCCGCCAAAACGAAATTTTTAGAGAAAAATCCCGCCCCAAAATATAGGTCTTCAAAAATCCCACCCCTAGGCTTAACTAAATTATAAATCTAGATTCAAGTTTTACATTCTAGGGTTACCTTGATGCAAAGCCGTCTTCTCTTCACAGAGGTATGATTAAAAGACCTACTTTGTTGATAGAAGAAACGAAAAAGGAAGACGGAGATCAAAAATCAAATAAAAATATCTCGAAAAAGGATTTTAATTTTATTTTAAATAATTAAAAATACAAGAAATAGTGACGTGGGTTTGGATGGGAGTTTCCAAAAACCCAAACTCTCCTCCAAACTCAAGTATCCACGTCATATAAAAATTTAACCGCCCAACTACCACTGGAGAGGTTTTTTTCCGAGAGAGTTTCTAAAATCCTAGGTGGCATCAGTTTTTTTCCAAACCCAAACACCATTGGAGATGCTCTAACCCAAGCAACTCGAAGAACCCACGGAACTATAAAATAATTTATATAATTATTTTTATTAGTGGTATTATTATTATTATTTTTAGTATAATTTTTCATATAATATTTTAATTTAAGAAAGAAAATTTATATTATATTATTGCATTAATAAGAATCTCAATTATAGTATAAATGAAGTAACTAAATCTACTTGTTACCTAAATTTATCATAAAATATTGTTTTAAAATAAATTGTAATAACATTTGTGCTGTGTATATACATAACCTACCTTTGCACATTTTAGAGATTATTTTTATTGGAATTAATGTCACAATTATTAATGAAAATCTTTTTATGCCGTCATTTATATTGTTCATTTTATTACGGTTTTTAGTTCAAACACGAATCATGGGCCAACCCGAGGAACCCAAGATACAAGTTGGGCGGGTTGTGGGCACACCTCCATGGGTTCCACGGGTTCCATGGGCAACCTGGGCAAAGAATTTTTAGTACGGGCATGGCTTGGGAAAGCCCTCCAACCCGCCCAACCAACCCAAGTCCCACCCCTAGTTAAAATTAAAACATCTATCCATATCTTTGGGATGATCCCTAATATGTGGACCAAAATATGTTACTATGGTATTTTTTTAGATCCTCAAAACACTATGCCAAGATAGATCTAGAACCCCTCAAATTTGAGGTGGTTGCTATGGATTGTCTATCCGGTCATTTAAAAGCCGGATTGATTTTTTTTTCCTTTTTTTTCCCTATCCGGTCAGTGACCGGATGTAATAATAATAAAAAAAAAATCTATCCGGATTTCTTATGACCGGATGGAGATTTTTTTTTACTTTTTACAATTTTATGATATTAAATTTGATATAAGTGGGGTCAATTGATAGATTTATGGATATATAAAAGGTTTCCATAGTAGAGAAAATCTCCATATGTATCTGATTATCCATATATATAGGGATTCTCAGAAAGATATGCATGTTTATGCATCCATACCATAGGAGTTGCCCTTACTAAGAGAAGAAACTTTAAAATTCTCCCAATCAGAAGAGGCCAACAAAGATTTGTTTTTTCTCCTTCCATCAGATTGATAAGGCGTCTACGGGTTGAGTCGTTGACAATGGTCTGATAGTGTTCAGATAGGCCCCATATCCATGCCTCATTCACAGCTGCCACTAACCCCTGATCAAGCGTCTGGACTGGCGATTTCCTCACCCTGACATCCCTGCAAACACCAAAAGAATTACGTAAGATTAAACCCACAATAAGTAAACCTGCCTGCTTTTTCCAGTTATAAGCAATGTTTGGTCTCCTCCATTTTTAGAGGAGACCAAACTGTACTCAGATTCACCAAATTTCTAGAATCTCTATAACTCTGAGGGGTAACAATTCTCCAGTTATCTTGCCAGAAATCCATTTCTCTTTTTGCTATTGCCCTTGGGTTTCAGACATTTCCTTTGTGTTTTATATCACAGCGGGCTTTCCATATGAACCACATAGTGCATTCCAGTCTCCTCTGTCATTTGACCAACCTGAAGGAGGAATATGCATGCTTGCCAGCCATTGATAGAGAGAAGGTGGTGGAATATCAGGTGGGAAAGGGTTAACACTGGTGGCAAACCAAACCCCGCTAGAAAAAGGACAATGAAAAAACAAATGCTCTAGACTTTCATTATGTTGATCACATAAGGGGAAGACATTGTTAACATTTATAAACCTAGATAGTGTCGACCATATTTCTAAGACACCTGTACGCAAAAAGTTTTGCTCTTGGTGCTGACTTTATGCCCCAGATTTTATCCCAGATGGTATTATCCATCTGCATGAAACCTTTGATAGAATTATACAAAGAACTAGTAGTGAATATTCCATTTGGCTCAAGAAGCCATCTCAGGTATCATGCTTATTTACCCTGATTGGAATAAGATTAATAATTTCAACCACATCAGGTGGAAAAAGCTCAAGCAAAATGGCCTGATTCCAACAATGATTTCCTTGGTCAATAAGTTGATGCACCATGGTGAAGTTGGAATTAGTAGGGTTAGAAGGCAAGTTAATACCTTGTATCCACTTGTCCTCCCAAATATTTATTAGTCTGCCATCACCCACTTGTCAAATGCAAAAAGGTTTGATTTGGCTTGAATGCAAGACCAAATCCATGACTCTTTCGTGTTGATTTTAGAAGCAAAAGGGTGTCGGCACTTCCTAAAGTACTTGGCCTTTAGGATAAGTGCCCAAGGACAGTCTATGTTGGTCATTAAGTTCCATGCCAACCTACCCAGTTCGGCTTGGTTGTTAGTATTTTAAATCACGAAAACCTAAACCCCCTTGATCTAAGGGTTTACACAAGGAGGACCATGCTTTTAGGAAAAGACCCCTTTTCCCTTCTTCAATGCCCCGCCAAAATCTCCTTTGAATAGAGACTAGTTGTTTTAGAATATCCTTCGAAATTTTGAAGCAACCCATCTGGTAGATGGGTAATGATTCCAATATAGATTTCACCACTACTGTTCTAGTGGCTTGGGAGAGAAGCGATCCAATTATGAAGCCTACCCTAAAATCTTCGAACCATAAAGTCGAAGCATTTTATTTTGTCCTTACCAGTAAAAAGAGGAGTACCCAAGTAGTGATCAATCATTTTTATTTTCTTAATTATCAATATGTGAATGATCATTTTTCCAAATTTGTTTGGGATTTTAGAAAAGAAAATGCAAGATTTCTCTAGGTTAATCATTTGGCCCGAAGCCAAACTGAATGTGTTGATAATATTGAGAATGATGCGAGCTTCAAGGAGAGTGGCTTGGGTAAAGAGGATACAATCATCAGCAAAGAGAAGATGGTTGATAGAGAAGGATCTATGACCCACCTTAATGCCTTTTATTTTACCCTCCACTTCACTCTGCTGTATAAGCCTAGTTAATCCTTCCATGCAAAATAGGAAAAGGTAAGAAGAGAGAGGGTCGCCTTGGTGGATTCCTTTTGAAGGAGAAAAGGGAAGACCAGGAGAACCATTTTCAGAGGGTTCTTCCAAAAATATACCTTCTAAAATTTAATACATAAAATACCCATAAATGACTACTACAAACATTGACCCTATTATATTTACAGTAATACCACTTTTGTGATGAGTCACAATTGAGAATGAACAATCAGCTGCTTTGGTGTCATCTACACCGATGAATCACTCTGTGTTGTTGGACATATAGGTTTGCCTAAAATCAAAATAAAAAATTAAAACAGTAATTCATCCGCTCTAAAAGAAGAAATGGAAACTAACATCGTCGATCTAAACCTCTGTAACGGAAGTCTAGACCCTATGTATAAAAATGTAGACCATCAAAAGATTAAATCATGAAGTTTAGACTATAGGTATAAAAATGTAGACCATATCCGGATCTTCACCCAATCTTTGATTCACCTTAGCTTTCTGTTGCTCTCGTTACAGCAGCAAACACTGACGTGGTGATAGGTTGACGAAAGTCTATTTTTCTTGTTAAGTTTTTAAACAGAAATGACAGGTTGTAAGAAAACAACAGGAATGTTAAATTATTAGAGAACTGCATTGCTGGATAGGTGCGTAAACTAGAGAGGAGACTTTCTGATCAATTATTAACTGTGGTTGCCTGAACATGGACACCATTATTTGCCCATCTTCATTTTATAAAAATCAAAAATTTCGGATATTCTGGAATCTAGATATAATGAATTACAAGTTGTAATCAAAATACTCTGATGTATTATATTAGAGAACAGTAATAGGTCCTTATAAGACGTTCCATTGGATATCAATTTTTATCATTACGTATTGGTTCATGGTTAGGAAGACAAAACTTCATTAAGAATGATCAAGCTATAATGAAATTATCATTTACACACGTCGACGACGACTTTTCTATGATTAGGTGGCTCAAACTTGGGCTAAGTTGTTCATTGGTTGTTTATAATTAATACAGCTAAAGAAGTTGATTAAACAAAAAGGGAGTGCACTTCAATCTCTTGTAAGCAATTCAATAACCTTTGGTTGGAATGAAGATGTGTTAAAAGAGAATTGCTATGAAGGACTATATATTAAAGACATTTTGGAATGAATTTTGCTGTTACGAAAAAAACAACACTATATATTAAAGACCCCTACCTATACTACTCTTGAACCTCACCTCTCTCTCTCGCTCTCTCTCAGTAAATGGCTGGTCCTGGAGAATTAGTAAGCGATGATCCGGATATCGATACCATCGGGAAAAAAATGTCATTAGGTTTGCAGCAAGCAGTTGAATCTCTTCATCAGGAAATGAAGTCATTAGGTCAGCAGCAAGTTGAATCTCTCCAGGAAATGAAGTCATTACTTAAAGTGCTTGTGGAATCGCAAGTAAATACTCAACTTCAACTGTCACAGATTGTGAATAACACTAGCATAACTACTGGTATCAATTGCAAAAACGACAAAGAAAATCAGAGTGCTTCCCAAAGCCCATTATCATCATCAATTACTAATCATCATCAACCAGGTTATATTTATGCATAGATATTTTTCAGTTAATTTTTCCAAATTTTGTCCTCTATTACTGAGTTATACGATCAAGTGATTCAACATCTCTTTCATTTGTTCTTTAGTTTGGTCAAAGAAATAAGAAGATGATAATCTGGTAGCTGATAGTAGATTTGATTTTGATTTATTTTGTAGGTTTAGCGTCAACGTCATCAACATTATTATCGACACCAGAAAACGATACTATTATTACAGCTGGTGCTACAGATATTTCTGCTGCAAACATGGAGAGGCAACCAACAGTGACTGACAATCAGGAGATCACCCAGGTGATAACTGATGATCATAGTGATCGGGGAGAGAAAACTGGTAAGCTTAATTATACATACGTCCTACTTTAATTACAAACTATATTAATTCTGATGAAGAAAGAACAAAAACTGAGGATGCTAATATAAAAACTCAAATATAGATTATGATTTATTTCTTAATATGTTACTGATGTGCATGTTACTCCTATATGTTTAGCTGAAGATGGTGGTCAGGTGGTGATTAAAGATATTTTGGATGGATACGAGGACTTATTCTGGGCAGCAAGAGATGGCGACTGGGAAGTGGCTAGTGGATTTTTGGAGGAGAATCCAGATGCGATTACAAAAGTGATCGCCAGTAATTCACGAACAGTGTTGCACGTAGCTATAATTAATGACAATCCCAAGTTTATAGAGGAGATTGTGAATCTCATGCCCCCAGAAATACTTGAGTATAGAAAAGCTAATAATGGGTACACAGCGCTTCATTTGGCTGCTGCGTATGGATTCGCTAAAGCTGCTGAGTTGATGGTCAAGAAAAACCCAAAATTGTTAAAAATTGTAGATATGTTGGGAAGGGTACCACTTGAACATGCCATAACAGTTGTTACAGCTGGACAAAGAAAGACAGTTGAGTACCTTTATTCTGCAACCAGACGCGAGTACCCAAGTCTTATATCAGGTGACCAAGGTGCTTCAATATTGTATAACACGATTGATGCTGGTTTTTACGGTATGTGTACAAAAGTCCTTTATTTTATTTTTATTTATTTTTCGATCAGAACAATCCTAGAGTCTTATCGGCTTCTTACAAAAACAGAAACTTTTAATGTGTAGATATAGCATCGTCTATTGCCCAACGATTTCCAGAACTGGCTATTGATCAGACAAAGAAGGTAGAAACACGCGCCATGACATATATGGCACAAAGGCCGTTCGCCTTTGCTAGTGGAGCTAACCACACATTCTGGCAACGGCACGTCTATTCATGTTAGTTGACTATCTAACTTAGTATTGCATACGGAAGTACTCACATTCACATATATATATGCTTCCTCCATCCCAAATTACTTGAGCTATCTCAAATTTGCACAATTTTTAAGGTAATGAGGAAGAGTTATATTTTACTATATTTTTCAATTATACCTTTACAAATAACAAAATAGTAAAATTTAGAAATAACATATCTCTCAAATTCTGTCACATATAATTGTAAACTTTATATCGGTGGAAAGCATTTTAAAACATCTACGTAACGAGTATAAACATGACTATAAAATTATACTTCTACATCGTATACAAGGATTTGGTAACAATATCCAAATCAAAAGGATAATTTTAGAAATATGACATATATATTTGAAGTAACTCAAATAATGTGGAACAAAAATTTAAATTTGATAGCTCAAGTAACATGGGACGGAGGGGTATATCGTAGGATCTTTGTTTATTTTTTTTGCATTTGTCTGAGCGGCAGAAAAAAAAAATTACTAGCGGGTGAATCTCGAAAATTTTACAAATTCAATATGCGTACAATATCTAATCCGTTTTCTCAATCTTTCTCCAAATTCCATAATACCAAAAATTTTATCCAAGAAGTTAACATGAACAAAAGTTTTTTCAAAATCTACTCTGCAGAAGATTCAATCTTACCACAAAAACACATTTACATTTATTGTCCAGCTAAATTTGGTATCATAAGGAAGTATTTGGTCCTATTGAATAAGTTAAAATTGAGATGTTTTGAAGTAAAATCATAAAACCCCTTATAAAAATGACTATTTTACCCTTTCTCCATTAGTTGTTAATTAGTTGTTTAAATGCTAAACAAGGTTAACTAGATTTAATTAATATTATTTAAATTATAAAGAGACAAATATGAAAACAAGGAAAAAAATTTACATTTTTTTGAATCACGAAGAAAATTGAACAACAATCGGTGGATGTTTAGCTCAACATCCACCGATTGTTGTTTTGGGTTTTTGAACCACGAAGAAAAATTGAACAACAATCAGTGCAGGATAATTTTGTTAAAGCCAAACTACCAGACCCAATTTTTTTTTTCCGGTGAGACAATATATATATATATAATTTTGTAAATATAAAAGAAATGCAGAATGTACCCCCAGTTGTTTGTCTTGAAAATCATACATAACCAACGGGGGTTAGCCCAGCCAGTTGGCCGCTCTTTCTTATATGTGCTTTAGTATATTGATATAGATTCGTCCTATGCTCGTATATAATTGTATATCTAAAAAGGTGGGTGACATAAATCTACAGGGCTTAAAGCGGACCTAATTTCTGAGCTTGACAGCGAAACAGAAGAAAACAATTCTCCACATACCTTACAAGAAAGCCTTTCCCAAAGCTCGGAAAGCACAGATGGTGGAGACGAAGAAAACCCTGTTGAAAGATTTGAAGGGTCGAAAAGAGACGAAATTTATCCACCCGAGAATACAGTAAACTCTGTAAGAGACAAAGGGAAATCGTTCGAATGGGATACCGTTCGACAGAATACATTAATAGCCATGTTCCTCGTTCCTTACCTAACTTATTACATGATCAAGATCTTCTTTGTTTTCCTCGGGCGCTTCATCTGGACATCAGGTCTTTTTCCTTCCCATCGAATTGTGTTTTCACCTTCTTTTTTATTCTCTAAATACAATAATTAGCAAGATTTTTTTTTATTGGCAAAGTAAACGGTAAGTAGCAAGATTAGTGGGTATCTATGGCGCACCATGTATTTTCTAATTTAGTTGTGACTTGGTTGTGTTTTTCTTTTTTTCAGCGCCTCGTATCAAACAGTGGCACAAACAATTATATGACGACAAAGTGAAGCACAAACAGGCCAAAGCCTTGGTTAAAAATATATTTACACCACTGAAAGAAAGAATGAACAAGGGAGAATTAATAGATTTTTTTACAGGATCTAACATCATGGAGATGGCTGTAAGGCACGGAAGTGTAGAATATGTAGAGGTGTGCCTTGAACTCTTTCCATTCCTAACTTCTATTAAGATCGGTGGAAAATATATGATACAGATGGCTATTGCTGAACGAAATGAAAGCATTTTGAATCTAATATTTGAGAAAAGTGGAAAAAATAAAATCAGAAGAGTTTCCATTCATGATGAGAAGGGTAACACTGTCCTGCATTATGCTGCCAAGTTAGCGCCTTCTGCTCAACTTAATTCGATCTCTGGTGCATATCTTCAGATGCAACGAGAAATGCAGTGGTTTGAGGTAAGTTCAACTACCATTTAACTTATAACTATTTGTAGTCTAGTATTTTTCGTGGAGCAATAGAAGCCATGATTAACACTATTTATTTATTTTTAATAAAGAAAGGTTACATTAATCAGAAAAAGAGTATATACAAGTCTAGGAACAGTTCACTTCACTTCATCACATATGAAGTACTGAATCCAAATGAATCAAAACCTGATTAACAGAAATGAACTTAAACACATTCCTATCAATGAACCATAAATAGATAGTTTTCTTAACGATCAAAATAAGCTCATCCTCCTCCATTGCCCTGCCACCATGACTTCTTCTGTTTCTCTCAGAACATAGATGCCATATTACAGCATAGATAACTTTCCACCAAATTTATCTTTCAAATTATACATTTTTCATGCCTCAAATTGTTGTTTTTGGAGCAACCCAATCTACACCAATACTTTAAAAAATGTGACCACACCTTGAACATATATTGGCATGTTAGATGCATATGATCACCTGTCTCCATTTTTTTTGTAACATATGACATCCTGCACTTGAACTCCCTTGTGATTTAACATGCCCAATGTTGGAAGAGAGTTATGACAGTGAGCCCATAGCATAAAGCTCACCTTAGCTGGTATACCCCTTTGCCAAACATACTATCAAAATCACACCCTGCATTTCCTTCCAGTTGCATTTCATAGCATTTCATGACAATAAAATCTCTCTACATCATCTTCGCCTCATCCTCATTGTCATTCAAACCATGTATTGGACCCAACTCATTGCATAACAGATCCATTCAAGTTGTTCATATACATACAGTCTTCTCTTAGTCTCACAGTGTATCCTTCCCCCCACCACCATTTCAGCTATTGATGCCTGTTTTGTGCTACAAACCTTGTAAATGCTTGGGTATCTATTCTTTAATGGACCATTAGTTGTCCTCTTATCCTTCCAAAACCTTATGAACTTTCCATCATTCAACACCACTTCCATATGATCTTGTAGAAACTCCACAATAGATACTATTTTCTTCCACACACTCCTTCCAATCACACTGTCATCATCTGTTGGAATGCAAACATCCTCACTATTCTTGAATTTTTGTTGGGCAACTTCCTCCATAAAGCCTTCTTCTCCCTAGCATATCTCCATATCCACTTTACTTTTAATGCTTTGCGCTGGTACATCTTAACTCTTTAACCCCCAATTCCCCTCTGCTTTTAGGTTTACAAGTTCTCTCCCATGCCACCCAAGCACATTTCCCTCTTTGTTTCAGTTGAGTCATAAGAATTGAATCCCACTGGCAAATGAATTAAGGATAAAAAGTATATAAGTAAGCTAGATAACAACTCTTGATAAGCAAAAGCCCACTTGCTTTATTTATAAACTTTTTCTTCATGGAGCCAATTTGACCTTCATTCTTTGTATCATCTCCTCCCAAACAGACTGGCATTTTGTAACTGCTTCAATTTTTAAGAATAATAATAAACCACAATGAAATAACTTTCTTAAATTGATCAATTAGGTAACTAATAATTAATATGTTTTATACATTTCCCAACTTCCTAGTGTTTAGTTTCCTCAAAACTGAAAACCTTAATTAGCTTACCTAGTACTTGTATATATACCTGTTTTATGATATTTATAGAAAATCCTTCTGATTATGCTTGTTCCTTCATTAGCTTCATTGTTGTCAAGTACTTTTAACTTTTTCTTTAAAATTCTTTTGCGCAGGGGGTTAAGAACATGATTTCAGAGAAAGATAAATTTAGGAGAAACGATGATGGGGATACAGCACATAATATATTTACAGAAAAGCACAAAGAGTTGAAGGAAAGTGGAGAGAAGTGGCTCAAGGATACATCTGGATCATGCATGCTAGTAGCTGCTCTCATTGCTACTGTAGCATTCGCTTCCGCCTTTACAGTTCCTGGAGGCAATATAAGCGATAATACTAGCAATAAGAATGGCATCCCAGTTTTCCTGGAAGAGAAGTCATTTATGATATTCGCGGTAGCAGATGCCTTGGCTTTATTCTCTTCTATCACATCAGTACTAATGTTCTTGGCTGTATATACTTCCCGGTATGGGGAAGTTGATTTTCTCAAATCCTTGCCAAACAAGTTGATACTAGGACTTACGACTTTGTTCATATCTATGGCCAGTGTCTTGGTAGCTTTTAGTGCATCACTATTTATCGTTCTTGGAGAGAAATGGACGTGGGCACTCATTCCAATTGTGGTGTTTAGTTGTGTTCCTGTGACTTTGTTTGCATGGTTGCAGTTACCACTATTCTTTGACATGGTTCGTTCCACATATTGGGGAAGCTTGTTTCGAGAACATACATACATCTCCAGCTTAGAGCTAAATGCAAAGTAAGAGAGACATGTACTAGTAATTCTTGATGAAATTCCAATTGAACCTTGTAAGCAAGTCATCAAATTCATCTACATAGTTATTATTGTAATTAATTCAGAATGTAACAGTTTGCTAAGAGCAAGCACTATGATGCGGTAAATGTAGGGAAAGAAAACCACTATGGTGTGTGCTTTTCTCCTTAGGAGGTCATACATATTGTGCAATCGTAGGCACAGCCAGGAAACTGAGAATCGCTGGAGAAGTGCAATAATAAATGACCCAAGATAATGTATTAAATTTTTCGTTCGTTTGAAAAAGAAACTACGCAGAATAAAGCTTCAAAAAAGCAATTTCCATTGCGGCATCAGGCAATATAGTCATCTAGATTAAAAATCTAACTAAAAAAGTGCTAAGAATTTATTTTACGCATCCTTCACAAGAATGAATGTCTGTTTATGGTGCTCTTCTTTTGAGCGAGTGTGCTTCTGGTTCGGAGCTTCTAAGTCGGGCGCTAGACCGTTTATTCCTGTCCCACATCAATATCCCTTGTGATGGAGGTAACTGCTCAACGGAGGTGGTTGGTGGTTCTATTGGCTTAGGTTTAGGTGCTCCTTGATGAACGTGGGGCGACGGTGGAGACATATGAACAGAAGATGGGGCTGGTGGTAATGTTTTTCCTCCAGTTATGGATGCACAATAACCTTGATTATTTTTGGAGATTGATGGAAGAAAGGTACTCCTCCCCGCCCCCAACCGGATGAGAAAATGGCCGGCAAGCAAGTCTCATCGAGACTAGTGATAGCTTTGCAACATGCTGGACCTAGTTGGAGCTGAAATGTGAATAGAAAATTCAGGATCTCAGCTTTGCAGCCTTCAATATCCACCAGAGTTGACCAACACTTGACTGGATTGTATGGTAGTAGTGGTGGAAACAACCCAAGGATTTGAATTGATGTTGTTGGGTAGGAGCTAGAGCTTGGGATTCACCTGTGCCCATTGTAAGAGCTGATGCAACTGGCGCAGGTTGAGGTGATGCTTTGCCTCCAGTCCTGGATGCACAATGGCCCTTTAGCATGTTTGGGAATTGAGGGTTGAAAGGAATTCCTAGTCCCCATCCCCCAACCCATGAGAAAACGTCTGACAAGCAAGCCTCACTGAGGCCATTGATGGCTTTGCAACACGCTGGACCTAGTCCAAGATAAAATGTAAATAGGAAATTCAAGATCTCGGCTTCACAACCTTCAATATCAACAAGAGTTAACCAACACTTCCCTGGTTTAGATGGTCGTCGTATTGGTGGAAACAACCCGGGAATTCGAATTGTATCTGGTTGGGTGTGAGCTAGAGATTGGGATTCAGCTGCGCCCATTGTAACAGCTGATGCAACAATCAGTAGTGTGAGAACAGAAAACTGTTCTACCTTCTTAGTCGACATCTCTTTAGTGTTCAAACTCTTCATTCTTACTATATATCTTGTTGATGTTGCTCTTATCCTCCTACTGTGCACTACTAAAAAGCACTTATATATAATTCAAGCTATGGTGAACCGTTATATTCTTTTAATTGCGGCTATTAATGTCTCGGTTTTATTGTCATCGATTTTCTTATTCACATTTAATCCAGTAATTCTTACTGTTACTTTTTTTTCCATTCAAATCGTAATAAAATCTAAATCTCTGGTGCGAAATACAGCAAACTAGTATACTGCAGGAACCGATAGACTGACATGTTTAGACAGACAACCACAGAAGACCAAAAACAGTGCCACATCAAAATTCCTTAAAAGGACACAAGTACCTGAAGTAGAAGCAATGGCTCCTATAGATCCCTTGTTATCCCTTGCTATGATGACCTGAGATGGCTGCACATAGAAGATCCAGTTCTATTAGATTTCCATATTTGCTAAGATTTCTCCTGCCAGATATAATTGAGGATGCAAGCATGAAATGCGTGGACTACTACATTTGCAAGGATCGCTATCACACAGAACTCTGCCTATTTTTAGTCACTTATTCTTAAGAAATCTGCCTATTTTTAGTCACTTATTCTTAAGAAATCTACTGACAAATGATGACAAACTTTAGAGTTGTTTCCTATTCAAACTCCCCAAAGTTTATTACATGAAAGTGATTGTACATCTACAGAACATGCATCATATTCTCCATTTGCAGTTAGATCAAGTGGGCAAGAAATTACACATTAACAGAGCGATACAGCTTATCTAAAACAAAAATATATATAACTGCCAGAAAGTTTAGATTAGTAACATAAAAATAGATTAACAGTACTTTAATGACATGAATATTACTTCAAAAGCAGCAAAGATTACCAGAAACTTAAGTGTATCCAGGGATCTCATCATGTCAGGTGCTTTAATTCCACATCGAATCACGGCTTTTCGTCTCTTCAATCTCAGCTGCTTCCAATATTTTTATATCTTCTTCTCCCAACTCTTTCATTGAAACTAAGGTATTCTTGTGAGGGAATATTTGCCTAAAAGCAGTGAAGTCCAAAAGTTTTTTCAACATTGAAGTTTCTGCATAGTAAACACTGAGTGACCTATCATCGAAACATAAAACACCACCATTCTTGGTAAAGGCTAATGGTTCTCTTGTGGGAAGACTAAACTCTTTCTTCCAACCCAGTGCTTCGTGCTCCACCTGCTCTTTCATGTCAAGATAAACATTCTCTTTTAATAACCATATGTCAGAATGCCAGCCTCTACGGGTGTGATATTGGCTACCATAAAATAAAACCCCACCTAAATCCCCGATAATATCATCATGCAATTTATCTGGTTCTGGCAAATTAGGTGGTGAAAGATGTTCCCTAAACTTCTCCACAGTCAA